>JASAMV010006642.1:0-25015 GCA_030248065.1 Rhynchonema sp. JSB1_4
TAGTTACGTATCGTGTAAAAAAGCTTATGACTGCGAAAACAAAAGACAGAACAGAGACAAAAACATGCGCTAATAATGTGTTGCTTAGTCAGCAAGTAAGCCAAGCTACTGTATAACGTCATTAACACAATGTGATCCAGTGCATTTTCTTGACTTTATCACGTGCCATAGAATAAATGTTTGTATGCACACACTAGTAATGGAATGGTGGAATCCGCCCAAAATAACGTTTCCTCCATTTTCTAGTCTTGCTTCAATCTGATATGGAACCCAACGCCAAAAAGTTGGCGAAATAAAAATACAGGGCCTTGTTCCTAACTCGAGCACGTTGCATCGTCACGTGTTGATTCTGGTTAAGAACAGTCGGTCTGGTCACAGACAACAACAACTGGTGATTCACTGTGGCATATTCGATCCTTTTGTTTTTTTGGAAGATTTCCAATAATCAAAACAGAAAATCCTCACCACGCACGCCACGAAACAAAACGCAAAAACGTTGAAAACGCACACAGACATGTTTTCAGTTTTGGTCGTATAGATCACACGACAGCAATGCTTGTGCACCCGCTGGGCTCTGAGAAACTGACAACGCTGGCTTCAAACTGGACTCGTTCATTCAATCTCAAATTGATCTTATCGATTTGAAATTGAATGTTGAATAATTGAGTTGAAGTTGAACCGTAAATCTTAAAATGTTGTTCCTCTGAAATTTCATGAACGCGAATCATCAACATCCAGTAACTTTGCAGCCGCCCCACCGGTCTGACGCAAAAAACGCGCGGTCGCCGCCGTTGCCCTCCGAGGACATCCGATCCCGTGCCCGAAGTACACTTTGTCATGCTGGATCGGATGGACCTAACACCGTTGTGCGACAAAGACGGTCGAACATTCTCCAGCCGTTGCGCGCTGTGCAAATGGAACAACATGGCACCCGGTTATGTCGTGATCATCGCTTATTACGGCCCCTGTGACCAATTGCGAATGGTGAATCTGTGGCTACGATTCTTGAGCGACGATCCTTTTTCTCCTCATTTTGCTTTGTCTATTGTGTGGATTAGACACATTATTGTGGCCTGCTTGATTTGCCATATTACACAGAGCATACCACACGTACCGTGACCGTGACTGCTTTAGCCCGGTGAGTAAAAAAGTAAAATAATGAAACTCGGAAAACGTCTTTTGATTAAACCTTGTCATTTAAACTGTCACGTGTCAAAGGTTTTGTGTTCAAACGTTTTCCAGCCGGGGATGCATTCAATCAATCCCATCGACCTTATCGGTTTGTTCACTTCAACTTCACACCAACATAACCAAATCATCATGAATTCGCTCCCATTCACTATGCTCATGATTCTTACCGGTTAGTTCGACAGAATTGCTGCTTGCTGGCTTTTTTCAACGTCATTTCACTCAAAATATTTCAAATGTCACCGATAGTAATATAAGTGCACAAACAGTTATTTCAAAAATCACATATTACCTATCGCCTAGTCATGGATTCGTCCGCTAGACGGCGTGCGACCAGCCTCGATTGCATCATATACCAAATAAGGCGCGTCACTTGTCCGCGAAGACGCCCACCATATGCACCGCGTGAGCTTTTGTGCGGATCGGACGGACGCACCTACCATTCGTACTGCGAAATGTGCAGTGACGCAGTGCACGAACAACGACGCGTCAAACTCGCCTATCGAGGCCCGTGTGTGGTGAGCTCAGAATGACTGCCATTTTTGCTAATTCACTGACTCATTATACTAAAACAAAGTTGCACGCGCAGATGCAATTCGGGGGGTTACATTCATGTAGTCGACGCACGTCGTCAACGTTGGTCATCAACGCATCAGCCAAATGTCGTCGTATTCCTCATTCAGGGCCGTGTCTGTTGACGACCACTGTTGACACGATTTGCGTTAATGACAACACAATTAGCCAACATGCAGGACGAAACGACCGGCGCACCGCCGCCCACCGAACGGTCGGTCGCGCCAAACAGTCTGATTGGACGCAACTGCAGCGAGTATCGTGAGACCAATCAGACGTCTTTCATCTGTCCGCGAAACATCACGCGAGCACGCGGTCAACCGACACGTTGGGTATGCGGCTCGGACGGTCGCAGCTACCCGACCTACTGTGACATGTGTGCCCTGGCCATCTTCGAGCGACGACAACTCAGTGTCGCATATTTAGGCGAATGTCAGGTGGGCATATAAGCAAGACGCTAGATTGTTTAAGCTTGATGTGAGTGTGGATGGCATCACAGCCAACCGATTTAAAAATTCAGGACGAAAACGTCACCGAAGAGAAGGGATGATCGACAGGGGGACTCAAAGAATGTTTGTTTGGATTTTCCCTTCATGATTACAAATAAACTTTCCAGCGCTTATCTTCACCAATCCTAAACCAATTATATATGTACATTGCTGCCGATTTAACTCTGATTTGAGTGATGATAACATACCAATAATGTTGATTGCTTTTCTTGCTTTTTCTTGCCATTTCTCCAGTTAAAACCTTTTTGCTCGATCAATAGAGATGCATTGACTCATGAGATTGATCGTTGGATGTGACGGACAAGTTGCCTCAGAAATAAAGCAACGCACCATCGTCATCCAAAATATACAACCGCTCTGTGGCTGTTGCGATCATCGTGATGAGAGACGTTTTGAAACTGTCCTGTCTCGCACTTGGCTTTCACAATTTGAGGGCTTTCAAATCGGGACCATTCCTTCAATCCCAACATCGACCTAACCGACTCATCATTGCATCACTTCGACAGCATTGACATTCGAATCGTCACAAATAGCGAAATCGAGAGGGTTTGAAATCAAATATTTAGAGCAAATCAAGTATCGGGACACCAAACTTGGTTCTTCACTCAAGCAATCCGGACCGAGACAAGAATCTGGTCCGAATTTGACGTCGATACTATTCGATTTACTCAAAAAGTTAGCAGTCTCGATTTCACGGTGCTGCGAGTTAATGTAGAAGACGAGCGGTCTTCCGCACGCATTGTCTGACACGGTGCTATTGTCTTTCTTAACTCCCAAGAAAAACGACCTTTCAATATGTTGCTGTTATTGCTTGCCCATGATTTTAAAGAAACATTGAGTGAGTGGCTCTACCAGAATTCGCGTCGCCATCACACGAAGCTTCGCTTTCAAGTCAGGCTTTAACTCAGGCTTAGGCTTACACTAACAGTGTTTGATAGGCGTTACTGCAGCCTTACAGTATATGCCTTGGGTTGAATTTCACCTGGCTACGCGAGCCGTGGTAAAGCCGAAAGAATTTGAAGTCAAAAAGTTCTCGGCTGACCTGCAGCGAGACTGAGCGTGCCCTGCGGCAATTCTGTGATCAGAAACACGGCGACGATGGCAATCAGCATGATGGTCGTGCGGTCGCCTTGGAAATGTGCGTCACCGGCACGCCGCTGACCTTTAAGTCTCAGGGTGCGCTGGCGCGCCTCACACAATTGCAGCAGCAGCATTGCCATGAAGATCGTTAACAGTACACAGGGCACCATTTTGAAGAGAACACCTGTAAATAGGTAGACCATGCGCTCTTTAGGTGAATCGTGAACGATAATGGCCGACAAGTCAGTTGGCCAACTTGCGACTAACGCCCTGCACCATCGTGAAGTTGGACCGGGCCGAGGTAATATACCTTTACCATGCGCGTCAAGTTCCATCTGACCACCTAACTGGCACAAATGGCGCGTCACGTCGTGGTCAATGTCGATGTCACACAAACAGACAATGGTAGCAATCAGCTGCACGCCAAAGGTTTGACATGGTGCAGCTTATAAATCTATTAAACTGATGAACAAAGTCCAGTAGCACAATCAAAACACTGTGGCCCTAACCGGTCACCCAATAATTAATCCTGTCCATCACGCACGTGTACCACTCCGGCTGGCCCCAGACATAGGCATAGCCGAATAGTCGTTGCTCGTCCGGGTAGTCGGGGCACCAGTCACCAGGCAGATACGTTGGTTCGGGCAGCGCCCTGATGCTGTTTCGTGCCATGTTGACGCTGAACCCGAGCGCTACCAGTACCGAACAGATTAGAATGCTGATCAACGCCGAACGAGGCGAGTCCAGTCGAGAGTGGGAGTGGGTCTGGAAACAAGAAAATGAATTTTGAAGAATACAGTTGGTTGTTATCAAAAACAACATGAACAGCAACCCAGGTTTAGCAATATATAGCTCAAGTGTACTTTTCACAATTTCGTGGTAATTTGGACACAACGTGGCACTATTCTGTCGTTTCCTTGCGTTTTTTTTGGTTGTTTTTTCTTCTTGCTCCCTCCCTTTTTCCCTTTCCTTTTGTTGGTCCGCCTGGTCGCGCTGCTTGTCTCTCTCTCCCCTTTTTCTTCCCCCCCCCCTACGCGCCACCAAGTGCGCACGCACGACACTAAATTGACAGAGTATCTCGGCCCGCCCATTTACCGACACTTCTGAGGGATGAAGAGCTGGGCCAGCCAGCGGCTCAGGATCCGACCCTGATCTAAGACAGACCTCAGCCGGCGCATGCACTTTGGTGGCTGAAGTAGTGACTTGGGTTGGGTGTATTATATGAAACGTTTGATTTTGATCCCAAGTCAAACCCGACCCCGACGGTTCACCCAACCCGGGATGCTATTGAAAAAATAGCAAAATATATCGGGGCGTACGAATGGTGCACAAAATTGGTCGTGGTGAAGCTCTCTGTCCCGCTTATTGACTTGTTGATTCGCCCAGCCACTCATAGACGTGCGACATAATCCGCCACAAAATGTGCAAAAAGTCTGCCCCCATCAAGAAAAACTAACGGTTGATTTGACAATGATATATCTGAGTATTGCCATGACCACTGTCAACCACAATGACAGTGCATGTGACACGACACTGACATTGGCATAGACCAATGTGTACAGCATCCAGCCGTATGTGAAGCCAATCGGGGAGCACATTGTGTCGACGCGAAGGTAGATGAAATTGCCTGATGCAACAAGGCGAATCAGGGTGATTGGGAGAGTTTTGACCAGAGAATGTGGGAATGTGGAGGGACCGCCCGCTACAGCATCGGAGCTCATGAAACCAGCTATGTAGTTTGTACCGGATTTGGGCTTATTTGGGATACACATCGGATTTGAGATTTCAGACACATCGGATTAGAGACTCCAGAAATAATTTACCCAAATAGGCCCCACCACGTATATGATCATTTGAAACATTGCTGAAAATGACCATAGATAGGCGCTTATTCGGAAAATCTTTCGAATAAGCCCCGACTGGGGAGTTATTCGGGGGAGGGGTCTGAGGGGTCTATTTGGCATTCTCCGGTCTCGGGCACGTTTGCACTGACGATGACCTGGGGTACTACGCGTCTGCAAAGAACAGGTCGAAATGAGAAACTGCGGCAGCGAAAGATGACCCACGCAAAGCTTGTCACGTGCGCACATGTCCTGTTTGGTGCTTCGGCCCCAGACATGGCGCAAAAATATACCAGTGGTTACCATAAAACTCCAGAGAACACGCTTGTTATTATCATGCTCATCAATCGGGGTGGCATTTACGGGTATGACGAGCAAAAAGGAAAGTGACAAACAGTGTGCACTATATAGGATTACTATGGGCATTTTACAAAACCGCTATTTTGCTCCCCGCTGTTTTGTCTTTGAGACGTGGCATGTGGTAGACTGATGTTTCAACGCAATTAAAAATAAAACACATTCCAAAGTTAAAAACTCACCAGCCATCAGGAGTGTATCGCAGAGCGCGATTGCGGTCAAAATGACGTTTATACAGGAATTGCGCATTTTTGGCCGCAATAACACAACAACAATTGCGAGATTACAAGGCACGCCAATTGCACATATACCGGACGCAAAGCGTTTATGCCATTGGGTGTACGCGCAAGCACCGTGCTCCAGCCAGGTAGCGTTCACCGACGGTGGTGGGCATTTTAGGTAGACCATTTCGTCGTTGCAAGCCATTTTTTGAAATTATGTAATTTGTAGTTTCTTTTACCAAATTGTTGGGGTGTTCTTGAGTTCCGAAATCGTACACTGAAAGAATGATTCTCGATTTAAGAAACACAACAGCAATCCATGAGTGACTAAATTACCATGAGGACCCCGTCATTGCCGACCAGTTGCAATATAATGGCGTATCAGAAGATTACCGATTTTTCGGACGTGACCGGAAGGTTAACCGGCTGATTGGGGCTCAAAGCAGGGATCAAAATTACCCACATTTTAAAGATTACACATGCCAGTATAGTTCCCACGCATGCTCTGTGTGTACCTCGTAGTCTCTGTGATTTCATAAAAACAAGACAGAAACGCTGGAAAGTTACAGTACAGGTAGTTGATATGAACAGCAGGGATGACTGTATGCTGCACATTTTGTTGGTTTCCATCCCTCTTTTGATGCACAACTATATATAACGTTTGTTCACATTTTGAAAAAACAAAGGCGCACAAGGCAGCGACAAACATCTAAAAATAGCCTTGAATAAATCGTGCCGCCATTTTATGCTCACGTCTAACCCAAGATAAATTCTCGATATATTATGCACAACCTGTCCGGCTAACGTGAGTCAGTCGTGCAACGCAGCGTCGCAGTTGCTTCCGCAGCGCAAAAGCAACAAAAAACCAATTGCAGCCCCTTTCAGTTCACAGTCCCTCATGATCTTGGCGCGCGCGCGCGCGACCTTTGACGCTGGGAAATTGACTTCGGGCTTACTCGAACGCAAAATGGCCAATCAAAAAACATGGACCACGCAAATGTGTTGGGTACCATGGTTTTTGGCTGAAATTTAGCGTGGTTTGATTCAGAATGGTGGTTCCCCAGCTTCGGTACCGAATAGGCGAATAATAATGATTCAAATCCAGCAACTCAACCGCAGAACGAAGAAGTGTCTTGCTGCTTCCCCTTTTTACATTGGCTCATTGTGTTTATTCTGTCGGTCTGGTATCGTCTTGAACTGCACACAGTATTCTTATACATCAGCAAATTTGGGAGTGATAAAAATTGACTAAAATACTGTAATAATGCGTTGCTATACATGTGAATTATTTATTTAGTTTTCACCAAACGGCAGTTAACCACTAGCATTCAGCATAAACCCCAACACTCCATACATTACGCACATCGGGCTTTATGCTGAACATGCTTGTGGTTAACTGCCGTTTGGTGGAAACTAAATAAATATTTCACATGCAAACATGAACAACACCACCAGCGACAATGATATTGTATCAGCTTTGTTATTCAAATAATAGCTTTACAACATTACCACAAGCGATAAAGACACCTAACGTACATACGATCATTTTTGCGACACTTTTCTCGAGCATATCAAGCTCGATGCCCAGATCAGAACAGTGTCGGAATTATGAGGACATTATTATGATTTCAGTATCCGCTGCCACACCCCGAAAATTTCTGACCCGCACCCGTATGCATTGTGAAAAAAAGCCAAGGTTATGTACGTATATATGTCTTTTGACCGTATCTACTTTGAAGGCAAATCCACTGGCACAGAGTTGGCAAGCCATAGGCATGGGCCATGGCGTAGTCAAATTTTGCAAAAGAGCTGGCGCCCTTTCGACCAGCGTAAAAGATGGTCCACTCCACCAGACGAACAACTTTTAGGCTGGGTGCAATGCATGCGCTATTGTAAAATACAGCTCAACCACACTGTGCCCATGCCATATTCATGCCCGTGGATTTGCCTTCAAAGTTGAGGCGGCCCAATGGTGGCGTAGAGGTTAAATTAGTATGGTAAGAATCTTTCGGAAACCTTCGCCGAGAAAACATGTTTCGAACAAGCAATGATAATAATTGTCGCCTGCTGCCTTTCACAGCGCAGCTTTTGCACAGTTTGAGTACATAGCTCAAAGAATCTTCATCTTATGTTTCTCAAGTGTGTATGTGCTGCTGAAGACAATTACCTACATACCTAAAAAACTGCCTATCTGCCTTTGACGAAAATTGTGTGGTCAGATTCAAATAGTATACCGCATAACTTGACAAACGCACTCCAGTGGCAAGTGCCTAGCACGAGCGAGACTGGACCAGAGGGCTTAATAAGCCGAGATACACAACTGCGAGCTTGTGGTGACTAATGAAACCTGACACAAACAGAAACAGCGAAAAACATGTGTAATAATTATCGACATATACATAGGTCAAACGCATGGTCGGAACGGAAAGAAAACAAATTCTGAAGGAGTACCGCCGGCGTCTTTGCTATTGACAAAGCCCAGGGCACCATTGCTCCGTCGCCATGGGGGTAACGATACAAAATAGATATGAAAACAACGCAGTGATGCAATGCTCACAAGGCTAATCCGCGACCTTGATCCATCAGCTTTTGTGCAAAGCGCATGTCCACAAGACAGAACATTTGAAAAGTTATTCCATTAAGTACTTTTATTCCAAAGTTATAAACCCGCTTTCGAACCAGAGAATGGATCGGAAAGATCGAAGATTGGATGTCATTATATTTTTTATGTTCGGTCTGGTAAAATCGGATCGCTTTTAGATCAAAGATAAAATGTTTGTTCTAATTGTGCGATAATTATGGACTCTTCTTTCATTCGACTTCATTATTTTATGTACCTACGCGCCGCTTTAAAACAACATAAGTTATGGAAACGTCGCCAGACGTCGCATGCGATGCAAAACGTGCCCTTTCTTGTGGGGTTTCATGTTTTTGATATTCAAGCTGGTGTCTCAAAAGTATATTCTGTCACTTTTATTTGCATATCATAACCAATGCTATAGCCGTTGGATTTTATCGATTAGCACAATCAAATCTTTGAGCGATTCTGCGCATGACAGATGCACAATCTGCCTGTATGCACCGCTTGCCTGATGTTTCAAGGCCATTTTTAGAACGTGGTTGCGCCCAGGGTTGGAAAAATTTTTTTTTTAAAAAGTCTGCGATTCGGGGAACTTTTACCAAATTTGCCTAACAAAACGCGCAAAATCGCGAAAAAATGCAACTTTAATTGACAAGTCACTTTTGTGACTTGGTTTGCATCACTTATGAAGGGTGTTTACGTCATTTCGGTGCGCTCCAACAGTCTGTGCTTGATATGGACCGATGATTGCTGCTCTGTGGTATCGGACACAACAGTTTGTGGCCGAATAAGCAAGATTCACTTATAAACCACACAGAATTGAGAATATAAGCTGCAGAAATACTTGTCGGGTAGCTGAATCGGTCGTATATGACCGACCTGATGGGTCATGACATCGAAGTACCATGTAGGTACATGCATACTGTCCCAGGCCCCCCCCGTCCCATGTATCACGGGAAGGAATAATAACATCATTTGGGGTATGTTAGGTACCAAATACATGCCCCAAAGGTGATTTTGTGAAGAAAAAATGAAAAAAAATCTTTTTCGACCCTTGAGAAAAAATGACAAAAAATAACCCCCAAAAAGGCCATTTTTGGACGTTTTAGAACATTTTGTTCCCCCGAAAAATTTTAAAAGAAATTTTTTTAAAAACAAAATTTTTTTCAAAAACCTTCTTTTAAAAAAAAAAATTTTTGCCCAACCCTGGTTGCGCCCTTTCAAATCCGCTCTTTCCACTTTTTGCTGAGGTCACGAATTAGAAAGTGGCATTGAAACATCAGGCAAGTGTGCATGAAGGTGCTTCGTGCCACTATTATGCGCTGAATCACCCAAAGACTCGATTACGCTGTAAATCAACAAACTCCGGTAAGTTGTTACATACAATTAAAGTGACAGGGCACTTTTGAGACACTCTATATTGTTCACATGTTCACAAGGGTAAAACGCGCGCAATTCAAGTAACACGATTCATTGTACGGAACTGAAGCATTATATGCGTGCATGCACATCAAAATAATAGGTATATGCAGACTGTTCATAGAACGCTGACAAAAAATTACATCAAAAGCCAGCGCAACCAGAAAACTAACGACTAAGGAAAGATACAATACGCGGTGATATAAGAAAGCAAAATCGACTAAACACTTGTGCTCGCTTGAACATTTATCCCGTACTGATGGAAAGTTGAAAGTGGACACTTTCAGAGAGATACGGAGAGAGAGAGAGAGTACCGAACGAATGTCCAATTGCTCTGTGATGAATCACACTTGCGGTTGGCTGTCAGCCCAACAACAGCCCAAAAGCACAACTGGAGTCTGGGATACGAGCAGAAATATCGCTTATCGTCAATTCTGCGATTTCGCACCGTCGTTTATTTTGTTGCGGCTCAGTAGTACGGACGACGCGGATTGTTCTGCAAGATAAGACACGACGTTGGGTACGGGAGCAAAAATAATGGGTACACATTCTGCGATCGTATAATTCATCTATTTGACATCCGGAAATCCAGCAACAGCCAGCCACAGTCGCAGTATCTGCCCACAGGGATTGATAGTAGGTATACTATGTATAGTTTAATTACCATGCGCCTGATGCCCACTACATGTAGATTCACAGCCAGTCGCTAGATTGCCAGACAAAAACAAGTCAAGTAGGTTGGGTGCATTAAACGAGCATCGGATATATGGAAGCAAAACGTAATTACAGAGCCAGGTCTTGCTTGACCCGAAACTAATTTAATCAGGAGACTTTGGTCCGCACAGGAAACGGAAAGACGGAAGTTCAGCTAAGTCTGGCCTTGTTGTTTGGATGGCGTCAGTTTAAAATACGTACTTTCTCCGTCAGACTTTGAAAGAACACTAATTTTGCCACAGCGATTATAGTAACCCTGGCGCATATAAACGCCATCCATATAGTTACATCTTTGAGAAAAAATTCGGTTCATAATCTACCACTTTCCTAATCTATCGGTATTACCACTTTATTTATAATAGTGAACAATCTCCACAGCCCACAACGACACAAAATGCATAGTCCTGCTCATATCACATTAACGCAGGTGGACTGAATTTCAAGCTTTCTCAACAAAACCAGATTACAAAAAACGCACCAATGGGTTAGGTCGATGTTTATAAGCCTTCATCATTCGGCTTCTGTACGCTTCGTAGATATCGTTGGGCGCCGATTCGCCCTCCGCCGCTCCCAGACCTTGTGTATCGCCAGCTGATCGACCCCTAAAAATCACTGGCTAGCTGGCTGATGCTCGACCACATTAATAATAATGAGATATTAAATTTTGATTTATGCACAGATATTTTAGTACCAGGGGATTTTACTGACGACGATGTTTTCGATCATCATCAAGGTTTTTCTACCAACGGCCCGGGAACAGCCTTTACGCTATTCGAAATTAGCTGTATCAGTAGATCTAGAAATGTGCTCAAGAAAAAAGAGTCATGTGACCAAGGCAAGACCGGCTCGATCGACAGGCGCGAAACGAGCAAACAAAAAAAATGAAAGTCAATACAAATAACTTACGGAGCGACCGGTGCAGTGATGCCTTGGCCCTGCGCACCCAACCCAGAACCCTCGGCCCAGCCGAGCTTCTGCAGCATTTGGAAGCCTGAATGTGTTTACGTGATGGGAGAAAAACAGCAGAAAATTACTATGACAATCCTTGCTAGTCAGTGCTGCACATGGTGAGCGAACATTCTGTTTTGTTACGGAAACACTAAATTTCGAAATTTGGAAGTAAAAGAAGTAAGAAACACGGTACAAAGGGTACACATTCGGCTTTACTTATACTGATATCTTCCAAACCCATATTGTGACCGACTGTTGGAGACCACGAACTGCTGTAATATCAGCAGTGAGCATTCGTCACGGTGACAGAGAGTTACTATGAGCTATGCGCGAAACATGTTTTTGGTTGCCCGCTTCGACCTGCTCTCGCAGACGGGCGGTGCACCAGGTCATCGTCAGTGCGAATGCACCAGATATTGGTCGCACAATGACTATATGAGAATCCATACCCCTAATTTTCCTGCGTTGAAAAGGCGGATATTTGGCATTTTTTTCAAATTGGACCAGGTTTTGACAAGAACTTTGCATGCTTATCAGTGAGAAGAATGAGAAACACACGTGTGCAGAAGTTTCGCCCTGAATTCTACGCAACCGAAATGGTTCGGGCTCGGGTTACTGTAGCCACGCGTTACATGCTTTATGTGTGAAATCGATTACAGCACACACACGTTGATCACTCCCGATAAATAAAGCGGGAAAAGAAAGAGAAAATAACTCCTGGTCAAAACCTGAGTCAATTTGAAAAAAATCGCCAGAAACCCTCCTTGCCGATGTAGGCAAAATATGGGGATGGATTCTCAGTCATTGTGCGACCAATACCACATGAAGCATGTCGTAATAGTACCATATCAACCAACTGCTGATTCTCGTTCAAAAGATCCCACCCTCAACGGGGTCCCACCTTTATTTTCCATCGACAATTTGTTATCGACATACAGTTGTTCGGCGTTCTGCACGGCCGACGTGCTGGGTAATGTTTCACCGCGGCGTGCAGCCATCAGTTGTTTCATGAAAACTTCGTGCTCTTCTTTCGGCAGAAAATCAGCCATGTGATGCTTGCCGGCGTTGGCTTTCGTTATTTCGACAGCCGCTTCTGCAACAGAAAGTAATAATAAGGGTTCCTGGTTGAGCAGAGCCAAAAGAGCAGAGCTCTTATTTTTGTTCCGATGTGGCTTAGGGTGGCATTTTCGAAACGGTGTAAAGCTCAGTTGGGTGTAAAGGTCGGTGTAAGCTCGGTCGAAAGCTGGGTCGGTGTCAGCTCGGTGTAAACATGAAACATTCCACGTTAACAGCAGGCAATGTTTCATGTTTACACCGAGCTGACACCGACCGAGCTTTCGATTGAGCTTACACCGACCTTTACACCCAACTCACCTTCACACCGTTTCGAAAATATCACCATTAGGCTGATTTTGGTATCAGGCTTAGGCTTACACATTGACTTAGTTTTGTTTTGGGTTGGGTCTAGGCCTAGGCCTGTTCGTTTTTAACCTCAGCTCTTTTTTACTTGGTCAACATGGTCTAGCTCAAACCGGCTTCGGTCAATTGCCCATCCGCCCATCAAAAAACCCACAACAACCGCCATGAAACATCACACTACCAACGTTTGGTGCGTTCCATTTCCTGCGCGCGTTTCGCGTGTTCCCACGTTCCGTCACTGTTTGGTTCGATTAGTTCATCTGGTTCGCCAGTGTTCTTCTGCACCTCGGGCGCGATTCGTTCCAGCGCCTTCAACGCGATCACACGCGCGCGCATTGTATCACGCAGTTGTTGCAGCTAGGAAATATAGTTAAAATATAGTAGTATATAAAAACTATATAAATTTAGTTATATATGTAGGAAAACCAGCTCATCATCGGTCGGCGCAATGAATGCACCAGAACAAACTACGTTATTCCAAAGACCCAAAAAAACACCTAATTAAAACACAAAAACAAATTCCCACTTCGGCCTCCGCCATCTCCATCGTGCCCGGTTGACTAGCGATTGTCTCAGCACCAGCAGACCCAGTGTCGATTGTCGATTGCCTTTCGTTACTGTCATTCGAGGTGTCCGCATCAGCCTTTGAGGTGCCCGGCACGTCATCAGTCTTGCCCGCCGTCTCACTCGGCGATTCACAGAATCGTCTCCGTTTCGCCCTCGTTGTCGTTGTTGTGGTGGCGGTGACAGGCCCAGATGC
This sequence comes from Rhynchonema sp. JSB1_4, assembly GCA_030248065.1. Taxonomy (NCBI): domain Eukaryota; kingdom Metazoa; phylum Nematoda; class Chromadorea; order Monhysterida; family Xyalidae; genus Rhynchonema; species Rhynchonema sp. JSB1_4. The sequence goes on from JASAMV010006642.1 coordinate 13,614, forward strand.
AGATGCTTGCGGCGCGACGGAACTAGCCAGTTGATTACTTGGCAGCGTTACGAGGCCGGGCGCAGGCGTGTCCAGCAGATCAGGTGCCTTTGTGCCCCATCGAGACCGACGTTTGCCAACCGATCCGACCGGAGGGGGCACGGACACCGGCGGGATCGACTGACTGCTCCTTGATGACTGCGGCGAGATCGATGGACGAGACGTCGCACTGCAAATGGAACATTGGTGAATCAGGATTGTGTGAACTGCTTGGGTTGACTGACAGGGCACTTCAAGCTGGAAGGCAAGGAACTTCTTTCGGGGACACGGCGAATCATCTTCTTCAATGATGAAAAAAACGTTTTTTGATCATTCAGTTATGTATTGTGCGTAGCTACACAACGGCGGGGATTCCGGATTTTCGTTACCGAGCTAGTTCGCTGTGGGACCACCCTATTCAACTCCACCTGCACCACTGCGATAAATATCAATGCGAACTTCAGCACAAACGGTAAATTGAAACATCAGCCGGTCAGCCAACCTGTTTGTAACGGACGGTGCCGGTTTGACCGTGGCCGGGTTCGCGGAAGAACCAGTGAGCGCTGTGGCGCGATGTCGACCTCGTGGTCCGGTGGATTCTGAAAAAAATCGTGATTGAATAATTCACACTAACTTTTGCAAAAGAAGGAAATGGAACACACAAAACGGGTCACTGATCACAGGCCACATTTTTATCAAATATACATAAATAACGCGAAATAAAAATTTACACAAAAAGAGTATGCGTGCTGAAGGCGTAGTATCCTACGCTCAGCACAGCACTAAGATTCCAAATGTCCCCCCCCCCCCCCAACAACCAGCAGGCGGCAGAGCCGGAGCCCCCCCTCTCTTCATCATCATTGAATGCCGCAACTGTGACCACACCAGGACCTGGGTTTTTACTGCCCAACAACGTTGTGATCGCGCCGTCTTTCGATCGCTGAGCTGTGTGGCCAAACTGAAACATCTATGAGAAACACGCGGGCGAGCGGCCGGAACCGGTGAGACAGACAACGGCGCGCTCCCTGCCACCTCCACCCGCATTGCTGCGCGCACCCACTCACCCACCGCGATCAGAACACATTCTGCAGATCAGTGTATGCACGAGTTCAGAATACTTAATGAAGGAGACAAACGATGTCAAATCTGATCGAAAGCTTTCACACACATATGACCAACTAAGTTCAGAAAGTGCGCTAAAATATAAAACACGAACAAAAATTACTCCAACCATCTGACAGCAACGCGCACTTTCTGACCGAACTGCTTAACAGTTGGTCATAGACCGTTCTGTCATGGCGAACTCTGAAATGGTTGGGTCATCATGTCGTGTGACCAAGCTTTCCGATCACCAGATTTGACATCGTCATTGTCCTACCTTTATCAATTCAAAGTATTCTGAAACATCGTGCAATACACTGATCATGCAGAATCGAGTGCACGTTCCAATGACAATCGTCGTCGTGGTGTCGAGTCCAGTTCTGCGCCGGGTAGCAGCAGCAGCAATGCGGGTGGAGGTGGCAGTCGGACAGCGCTGAGCACGAGGTTGTCTGTCTCACCGGTTCCAGGCCATGACCTCGACACGGACTCTCAGACACAAACGCGTGTGACGTGTTTCTCATAGATGTTTCAGTTTGGCCACACAGCTCAGCGATCGAAAGACGAGCGCGATCACAACGTTGTTGGGCAGTAAAAACCCAGGTCCTGGTCTGAAGCTGGTCAATAAGTTGGCGGCATTCAATGATGATGAACAAGACGAGGGTGGGACTCCGGATCTGCCGCCTGCTGGTTGTTGGGGGGGACATTTGGAATCTTAGTGCTGTGCTGAGCGTAGGATACTACGCCTTCAGCACGCATACTCTTTTTGTGTAAATTTTTATTTCGCGTTATTTATGTATATTTGATAAAAATGTGGCCTGTGATCAGTGACCCGTTTTGTGTGTTCCATTTCCTTCTTTTGCAAAAGTTAGTGTGAATTATTCAATCACGATTTTTTTCAGAATCCACCGGACCACGAGGTCGACATCGCGCCACAGCGCTCACTGGTTCTTCCGCGAACCCGGCCACGGTCAAACCGGCACCGTCCGTTACAAACAGGTTGGCTGACCGGCTGATGTTTCAATTTACCGTTTGTGCTGAAGTTCGCATTGATATTTATCGCAGTGGTGCAGGTGGAGTTGAATAGGGTGGTCCCACAGCGAACTAGCTCGGTAACGAAAATCCGGAATCCCCGCCGTTGTGTAGCTACGCACAATACATAACTGAATGATCAAAAAACGTTTTTTTCATCATTGAAGAAGATGATTCGCCGTGTCCCCGAAAGAAGTTCCTTGCCTTCCAGCTTGAAGTGCCCTGTCAGTCAACCCAAGCAGTTCACACAATCCTGATTCACCAATGTTCCATTTGCAGTGCGACGTCTCGTCCATCGATCTCGCCGCAGTCATCAAGGAGCAGTCAGTCGATCCCGCCGGTGTCCGTGCCCCCTCCGGTCGGATCGGTTGGCAAACGTCGGTCTCGATGGGGCACAAAGGCACCTGATCTGCTGGACACGCCTGCGCCCGGCCTCGTAACGCTGCCAAGTAATCAACTGGCTAGTTCCGTCGCGCCGCAAGCATCTGCATCTGGGCCTGTCACCGCCACCACAACAACGACAACGAGGGCGAAACGGAGACGATTCTGTGAATCGCCGAGTGAGACGGCGGGCAAGACTGATGACGTGCCGGGCACCTCAAAGGCTGATGCGGACACCTCGAATGACAGTAACGAAAGGCAATCGACAATCGACACTGGGTCTGCTGGTGCTGAGACAATCGCTAGTCAACCGGGCACGATGGAGATGGCGGAGGCCGAAGTGGGAATTTGTTTTTGTGTTTTAATTAGGTGTTTTTTTGGGTCTTTGGAATAACGTAGTTTGTTCTGGTGCATTCATTGCGCCGACCGATGATGAGCTGGTTTTCCTACATATATAACTAAATTTATATAGTTTTTATATACTACTATATTTTAACTATATTTCCTAGCTGCAACAACTGCGTGATACAATGCGCGCGCGTGTGATCGCGTTGAAGGCGCTGGAACGAATCGCGCCCGAGGTGCAGAAGAACACTGGCGAACCAGATGAACTAATCGAACCAAACAGTGACGGAACGTGGGAACACGCGAAACGCGCGCAGGAAATGGAACGCACCAAACGTTGGTAGTGTGATGTTTCATGGCGGTTGTTGTGGGTTTTTTGATGGGCGGATGGGCAATTGACCGAAGCCGGTTTGAGCTAGACCATGTTGACCAAGTAAAAAAGAGCTGAGGTTAAAAACGAACAGGCCTAGGCCTAGACCCAACCCAAAACAAAACTAAGTCAATGTGTAAGCCTAAGCCTGATACCAAAATCAGCCTAATGGTGATATTTTCGAAACGGTGTGAAGGTGAGTTGGGTGTAAAGGTCGGTGTAAGCTCAATCGAAAGCTCGGTCGGTGTCAGCTCGGTGTAAACATGAAACATTGCCTGCTGTTAACGTGGAATGTTTCATGTTTACACCGAGCTGACACCGACCCAGCTTTCGACCGAGCTTACACCGACCTTTACACCCAACTGAGCTTTACACCGTTTCGAAAATGCCACCCTAAGCCACATCGGAACAAAAATAAGAGCTCTGCTCTTTTGGCTCTGCTCAACCAGGAACCCTTATTATTACTTTCTGTTGCAGAAGCGGCTGTCGAAATAACGAAAGCCAACGCCGGCAAGCATCACATGGCTGATTTTCTGCCGAAAGAAGAGCACGAAGTTTTCATGAAACAACTGATGGCTGCACGCCGCGGTGAAACATTACCCAGCACGTCGGCCGTGCAGAACGCCGAACAACTGTATGTCGATAACAAATTGTCGATGGAAAATAAAGGTGGGACCCCGTTGAGGGTGGGATCTTTTGAACGAGAATCAGCAGTTGGTTGATATGGTACTATTACGACATGCTTCATGTGGTATTGGTCGCACAATGACTGAGAATCCATCCCCATATTTTGCCTACATCGGCAAGGAGGGTTTCTGGCGATTTTTTTCAAATTGACTCAGGTTTTGACCAGGAGTTATTTTCTCTTTCTTTTCCCGCTTTATTTATCGGGAGTGATCAACGTGTGTGTGCTGTAATCGATTTCACACATAAAGCATGTAACGCGTGGCTACAGTAACCCGAGCCCGAACCATTTCGGTTGCGTAGAATTCAGGGCGAAACTTCTGCACACGTGTGTTTCTCATTCTTCTCACTGATAAGCATGCAAAGTTCTTGTCAAAACCTGGTCCAATTTGAAAAAAATGCCAAATATCCGCCTTTTCAACGCAGGAAAATTAGGGGTATGGATTCTCATATAGTCATTGTGCGACCAATATCTGGTGCATTCGCACTGACGATGACCTGGTGCACCGCCCGTCTGCGAGAGCAGGTCGAAGCGGGCAACCAAAAACATGTTTCGCGCATAGCTCATAGTAACTCTCTGTCACCGTGACGAATGCTCACTGCTGATATTACAGCAGTTCGTGGTCTCCAACAGTCGGTCACAATATGGGTTTGGAAGATATCAGTATAAGTAAAGCCGAATGTGTACCCTTTGTACCGTGTTTCTTACTTCTTTTACTTCCAAATTTCGAAATTTAGTGTTTCCGTAACAAAACAGAATGTTCGCTCACCATGTGCAGCACTGACTAGCAAGGATTGTCATAGTAATTTTCTGCTGTTTTTCTCCCATCACGTAAACACATTCAGGCTTCCAAATGCTGCAGAAGCTCGGCTGGGCCGAGGGTTCTGGGTTGGGTGCGCAGGGCCAAGGCATCACTGCACCGGTCGCTCCGTAAGTTATTTGTATTGACTTTCATTTTTTTTGTTTGCTCGTTTCGCGCCTGTCGATCGAGCCGGTCTTGCCTTGGTCACATGACTCTTTTTTCTTGAGCACATTTCTAGATCTACTGATACAGCTAATTTCGAATAGCGTAAAGGCTGTTCCCGGGCCGTTGGTAGAAAAACCTTGATGATGATCGAAAACATCGTCGTCAGTAAAATCCCCTGGTACTAAAATATCTGTGCATAAATCAAAATTTAATATCTCATTATTATTAATGTGGTCGAGCATCAGCCAGCTAGCCAGTGATTTTTAGGGGTCGATCAGCTGGCGATACACAAGGTCTGGGAGCAGCGGAGGGCGAATCGGCGCCCAACGATATCTACGAAGCGTACAGAAGCCGAATGATGAAGGCTTATAAACATCGACCTAACCCATTGGTGCGTTTTTTGTAATCTGGTTTTGTTGAGAAAGCTTGAAATTCAGTCCACCTGCGTTAATGTGATATGAGCAGGACTATGCATTTTGTGTCGTTGTGGGCTGTGGAGATTGTTCACTATTATAAATAAAGTGGTAATACCGATAGATTAGGAAAGTGGTAGATTATGAACCGAATTTTTTCTCAAAGATGTAACTATATGGATGGCGTTTATATGCGCCAGGGTTACTATAATCGCTGTGGCAAAATTAGTGTTCTTTCAAAGTCTGACGGAGAAAGTACGTATTTTAAACTGACGCCATCCAAACAACAAGGCCAGACTTAGCTGAACTTCCGTCTTTCCGTTTCCTGTGCGGACCAAAGTCTCCTGATTAAATTAGTTTGGGGTCAAGCAAGACCTGGCTCTGTAATTACGTTTTGCTTCCATATATCCGATGCTCGTTTAATGCACCCAACCTACTTGACTTGTTTTTGTCTGGCAATCTAGCGACTGGCTGTGAATCTACATGTAGTGGGCATCAGGCGCATGGTAATTAAACTATACATAGTATACCTACTATCAATCCCTGTGGGCAGATACTGCGACTGTGGCTGGCTGTTGCTGGATTTCCGGATGTCAAATAGATGAATTATACGATCGCAGAATGTGTACCCATTATTTTTGCTCCCGTACCCAACGTCGTGTCTTATCTTGCAGAACAATCCGCGTCGTCCGTACTACTGAGCCGCAACAAAATAAACGACGGTGCGAAATCGCAGAATTGACGATAAGCGATATTTCTGCTCGTATCCCAGACTCCAGTTGTGCTTTTGGGCTGTTGTTGGGCTGACAGCCAACCGCAAGTGTGATTCATCACAGAGCAATTGGACATTCGTTCGGTACTCTCTCTCTCTCTCCGTATCTCTCTGAAAGTGTCCACTTTCAACTTTCCATCAGTACGGGATAAATGTTCAAGCGAGCACAAGTGTTTAGTCGATTTTGCTTTCTTATATCACCGCGTATTGTATCTTTCCTTAGTCGTTAGTTTTCTGGTTGCGCTGGCTTTTGATGTAATTTTTTGTCAGCGTTCTATGAACAGTCTGCATATACCTATTATTTTGATGTGCATGCACGCATATAATGCTTCAGTTCCGTACAATGAATCGTGTTACTTGAATTGCGCGCGTTTTACCCTTGTGAACATGTGAACAATATAGAGTGTCTCAAAAGTGCCCTGTCACTTTAATTGTATGTAACAACTTACCGGAGTTTGTTGATTTACAGCGTAATCGAGTCTTTGGGTGATTCAGCGCATAATAGTGGCACGAAGCACCTTCATGCACACTTGCCTGATGTTTCAATGCCACTTTCTAATTCGTGACCTCAGCAAAAAGTGGAAAGAGCGGATTTGAAAGGGCGCAACCAGGGTTGGGCAAAAATTTTTTTTTTTAAAAGAAGGTTTTTGAAAAAAATTTTGTTTTTAAAAAAATTTCTTTTAAAATTTTTCGGGGGAACAAAATGTTCTAAAACGTCCAAAAATGGCCTTTTTGGGGGTTATTTTTTGTCATTTTTTCTCAAGGGTCGAAAAAGATTTTTTTTCATTTTTTCTTCACAAAATCACCTTTGGGGCATGTATTTGGTACCTAACATACCCCAAATGATGTTATTATTCCTTCCCGTGATACATGGGACACAGTATGCATGTACCTACATGGTACTTCGATGTCATGACCCATCAGGTCGGTCATATACGACCGATTCAGCTACCCGACAAGTATTTCTGCAGCTTATATTCTCAATTCTGTGTGGTTTATAAGTGAATCTTGCTTATTCGGCCACAAACTGTTGTGTCCGATGCAATCATCGGTCCATATCAAGCACAGACTGTTGGAGCGCACCGAAATGACGTAAACACCCTTCATAAGTGATGCAAACCAAGTCACAAAAGTGACTTGTCAATTAAAGTTGCATTTTTTCGCGATTTTGCGCGTTTTGTTAGGCAAATTTGGTAAAAGTTCCCCGAATCGCAGACTTTTTAAAAAAAAAATTTTTCCAACCCTGGGCGCAACCACGTTCTAAAAATGGCCTTGAAACATCAGGCAAGCGGTGCATACAGGCAGATTGTGCATCTGTCATGCGCAGAATCGCTCAAAGATTTGATTGTGCTAATTCTATAATAAAATCCAACGGCTATAGCATTGGTTATGATATGCAAATAAAAGTGACAGAATATACTTTTGAGACACCAGCTTGAATATCAAAAACATGAAACCCCACAAGAAAAGGGCACGTTTTGCATCGCATGTGACGTCTCGCGAATGTTCCCAAGACTACCGTCTGTTTTAAAGCGGCGCGTAGGTACATAAAATAATGAAGTCGAATGAAATAAGAGTCCATAATTATCGCACAATTAGAACAAACATCCACCCTCCGATCTAAAAGCGATCCGATTTTATACAGACCGAACATAAAAAATATAATGACATCCAATCTTCGATCTTTCCGATCCATTCTCTGGTTCGAAAGCGGGTTTATAACTTTGGAATAAAAGTACTTAATGGAATAACTTTTCAAATGTTCTGTCTTGTGGACATGCGCTTTGCACAAAAGCTGATGGATCAAGGTCGCGGATTAGCCTTGTGAGCATTGCATCACTGCGTTGTTTTCATATCTATTTTGTATCGTTACCCCCATGGCGACGGAGCAATGGTGCCCTGGGCTTTGTCAATAGCAAAGACGCCGGCGGTACTCCTTCAGAACTTGTTTTCTTTCCGTTCCGACCATGCGTTTGACCTGTCGATAATTATTACACATGTTTTTCGCTGTTTCTGTTTGTGTCAGGTGTCATTAGTCACCACAAGCTCGCAGTTGTGTATCTCGGCTTATTAAGCCCTCTGGTCCAGTCTCGCTCGTGCTAGGCACTTGCCACTGGAGTGCGTTTGTCAAGTTATGCGGTATACTATTTGAATCTGACCACACAATTTTCGTCAAAGGCAGATATAGGCAGTTTTTTTAGGTATGTAGGTAATTGTCTTCAGCAGCACATGCACACTTGAGAAACATAAGATGAAGATTCTTTGAGCTACTCAAACTGTGCAAAAGCTGCGCTGTGAAAGGCAGCAGGCGACAATATTATTGTCATTGCTTATTCGAAACATGTTTTCTCGGCGAAGGTTTGCGAAAGATTCTTACCATACTAATTTAACCTCTACGCCACCATTGGGCCGCCTCAACTTTGAAGGCAAATCCACGGGCATGGACATGGCTTGGGCACAGTGTGGTTGAGCTGTATTTTACAATAGCGCATACATTGCACCCAGCGTAAAAGTTGTTCGTTTGGTGGAGTGGACCATCTTTTACGCTGGTCGAAAGGGCGCCAGCTCTTTTGCAAAATTTGACTACGCCATGGCCCATGCCTATGGCTTGCCAACTCTGTGCCAGTGGATTTGCCTTCAAAGTAGATACGGTCAAAAGACATATATACGTACATAACCTTGGCTTTTTTTCACAATGCATACGGGTGCGGGTCAGAAATTTTCGGGGTGTGGCAGCGGATACTGAAATCATAATAATGTCCTCATAATTCCGATACTGTTCTGATCTGGGCATCGAGCTTGATATGCTCGATAAAAGTGTCGCAAAAATGATCGTATGTACGTTAGGTGTCTTTATCGCTTGTGGTAATGTTGTAAAGCTATTATTTGAATAACAAAGCTGATACAATATCATTGTCGCTGGTGGTGTTGTTCATGTTTGCATGTGAAATATTTATTTAGTTTCCACCAAACGGCAGTTAACCACAAGCATGTTCAGCATAAAGCCCGATGTGCGTAATGTATGGAGTGTTGGGGTTTATGCTGAACATGCTAGTGGTTAACTGCCGTTTGGTGAAAACTAAATAAATAATTCACATGTATAGCAACGCATTATTACAGTATTTTAGTCAATTTTTATCACTCCCAAATTTGCTGATGTATAAGAATACTGTCTGCAGTTCAAGACGATACCAGACCGACAGAATAAACACAATGAGCCAATGTAAAAAGGGGAAGCAGCAAGACACTTCTTCGTTCTGCGGTTGAGTTGCTGGATTTGAATCATTATTATTCGCCTATTCGGTACCGAAGCTGGGGAACCACCATTCTGAATCAAACCACGCTAAATTTCAGCCAAAAACCATGGTACCCAACACATTTGCGTGGTCCATGTTTTTTGATTGGCCATTTTGCGTTCGAGTAAGCCCGAAGTCAATTTCCCAGCGTCAAAGGTCGCGCGCGCGCGCGCCAAGATCATGAGGGACTGTGAACTGAAAGGGGCTGCAATTGGTTTTTTGTTGCTTTTGCGCTGCGGAAGCAACTGCGACGCTGCGTTGCACGACTGACTCACGTTAGCCGGACAGGTTGTGCATAATATATCGAGAATTTATCTTGGGTTAGACGTGAGCATAAAATGGCGGCACGATTTATTCAAGGCTATTTTTAGATGTTTGTCGCTGCCTTGTGCGCCTTTGTTTTTTCAAAATGTGAACAAACGTTATATATAGTTGTGCATCAAAAGAGGGATGGAAACCAACAAAATGTGCAGCATACAGTCATCCCTGCTGTTCATATCAACTACCTGTACTGTAACTTTCCAGCGTTTCTGCTCGTTGTTTTTATGAAATCACAGAGACTACGAGGTACACACAGAGCATGCGTGGGAACTATACTGGCATGTGTAATCTTTAAAATGTGGGTAATTTTGATCCCTGCTTCGAGCCCCAATCAGCCGCTTAACCTTCCGGGTCACGTCCGAAAAATCGGTAATCTTCTGATACGCCATTATATTGCAACTGGTCGGCAATGACGGGGTCCTCATGGTAATTTAGTCACTCATGGATTGCTGTTGTGTTTCTTAAATCGAGAATCATTCTTTCAGTGTACGATTTCGGAACTCAAGAACACCCCAACAATTTGGTAAAAGAAACTACAAATTACATAATTTCAAAAAATGGCTTGCAACGACGAAATGGTCTACCTAAAATGCCCACCACCGTCGGTGAAGGCTACCTGGTTGGAGCACGGTGCTTTGCGCGTATACCCAATGGCATAAACGCTTTGCGTCCGGTATATGTGCAATTGGCGTGCCTTGTAATCTCGCAATTGTAGTTGTGTTATTGCGGCCAAAATTGCGCAATTCCTGTATAAACGTCATTTTGACCGCAATCGCGCTCTGCGATACACTCCTGATGGCTGGTGAGTTTTTAACTTTGGAATGTGTTTTATTTTTAATTGCGTTGAAACATTAGTTTACCACATGCCACGTCTCAAAGACAAAACAGCGGGGAGCAAAATAGCGGTTCTGTAAAATGCCCATAGTAATTCTATATAGTGCACACTGTTTGTCACTTTCCTTTTTGCTCGTCATACCCGTAAATGCCATAACTATTGGATGAACACGATAATAACAAGCGTGTTCTCTGAAGTTTTATGGTAACCACTGATATTTTTGCGCCATGTCTGGGGCCGAAGCACCAAACAGGACATGTGCGCACGTACATAACAAACTTTGCGCGGGTCATCTTTCGCTGCCGCAGTTTCTCATTTCGACCTGTCCTTTGCAGAGGCGTAGTACCCCAGGTCATCGTCAGTGAAAACGTGCCCGAGACCGGAGAATGCCAAATAGACCCCCTCAGATCCCTCCCCGAATAATTCCCCAGTTGGGGCTTATTCAAAAGATTTTCCGAATAAGCGCCTATCTATGGTCATTTTCAGCAATGTTTCAAATGATCATACGTGGTGGGGCCTATTTGGGTAAATTATTTCTGGAGTCTCTAATCCGATGTGTCTGAAATCTCAAATCCGATGTGTATCCCAAATAAGCCCAAATCCGGTACAAACTACATAGCTGGTTTCATGAGCTCTGATGCTGTAGCGGGCGGTCCCTCCACATTCCACATTCTCTGGTCAAAATTTTCCCAATCACCCTGATTCGCCTTGTTGCATCAGGCAATTTCATCTACCTTCGCGTCGACACAATGTGCTCCCCGATTGGCTTCACATACGGCTGGATGCTGTACACATTGGTCTATGCCAATGTCAGTGTCGTGTCACATGCACTGTCATTGTGGTTGACAGTGGTCATGGCAATACTCAGA
>JASAMV010006644.1:0-15971 GCA_030248065.1 Rhynchonema sp. JSB1_4
CAGAGCGGGGCGGGTAGGGGGTAGCGTACCAGGCCGGGGCGGGTAGGGTACCATTGGGGGGGACCCCCCCACCCCCCCCCCCCCCAGCCACAGCACTGTACACAAGGTGTCTTATACAAGAACTTGACTTTACGAACCCCAAGCGGCAGTGTAGTTCCTGGTCCGGAGGGGGAGATAGCGGACCCTCCGTTTTTTTCGGAGGGGGAGATAGTGTACCCTCGAGGGGGGGAAGGGGGGGGGGGGAAGACCAAATTCAGGCAAAAGCCACGTTTTGAGGTAGAAAATTTGACCTATTTTTGCCCCTTTTTGGAAAAAATTCTTCAGAAAAAGGGTATTTTTGCGACTTTTGAGACCATTGACCTGAAAGTCACTCATTTTTGGCCTAAAAATGCCCATTTTAGGCCTAAAAATGCCTATTTTAGGCAAAAATTGGGGGAGATAGTGTACCCGGAGGGGGAGATAGGGGGATAGTGCACCTGAGGGGGAGATAGCGTACCCGAGGTGGGGACCCCCCTCCCCTCCAGGAACTACACTGCCAAGCGGGGAATTCCAAGTTGGGGGGGGGGGCTGTATTTTTTTGGGGGGGGGGCTCTATTTTTTCACTGACCCCTTTTAGGGGGGGGGGCTGTATTTATGGGGGGGGGGGGGCTCTACCGTAAAAACCTAAACACCGCCCCCCCCCCCCGGAATAGAGCCCGCCCGTAATGCAGCCCCCTAAAAAGGGGTCAGTGAATTAATAGAGCCCCCCAAAGTAACATCCCCTATACAGTTGTGTATTAAGGCCTGATAGTGGTGCACAGGTACATTTATGCACGTTTGTTGTTCGTTCAGAGCACATAATACGCCTCTTATTGACGAATAGACACGAATAAATGCGATTACAAGCGAAAAAACATCCTTTCAAACCCCTTTTTAGGGGTTTTTGGGGGTATTTCTAGGAACAATTTTTTCAGGTTCGGGTCAGTGAATTGATAGAGGCCCCCCGGAATAGAGCCCCCTCGTAATAGAGCCCCCCAAAATGGGGTCAGTGAGTTAATAGAGCCCCCTTCTATTTAGGTTTTTACGGTATTTTTTTGGGGGGGGGGCTCTATTTTAGGGAATACGGTAACCGCCGCGACCAAGGTACACTAGTACACTAACCGCCGCGCCAGTTACACTAACCGCCTCAATTTTTTCCTAAAATATGCGTTTTAGGCCTAAAATAGGCCTTTTTAGGCCTAAAATGGGTAATTTTTAGGTCAATGATGTCAAAAGTCGCTAAAATACACTTTTTATGGAGAATTTTTTCCAAAAAGGGGCAAAAATCGGTCAAAATTTCCACCTCAAAAAGTGACTTTTTCCTGAATTTGGGTCTTCCCCCCCTCTTCCCCCCAGGGAGGTACACTAACCGCCGCACGAAAAAAAGGGGTAGGTACACTAACCGCCGCGCCGGACCAGGAACTACACTGACTCTACCCGCCCCGCCAATGTAACCACAGCACTGCTGTAGGGGGCTGTATTCCCGGGGAGCTGTATTTAGGTGTTTACGGTAAGTGTTATGTCGTGGGCGTGGTCGGTCGTATACCGGATCAATCTGAAATGCCCAATTCGGGAAAGGGAAAGTTACAAGAAGCGCACTTTCAGCTCATTTTACACTGCAATAAACAGCTGACGACGGAACGAAGACGAACGGTTTCGTCCGACGAATCCGAAGAAACGCGACGCGAACGAGACGATTCATCAAAAACGTCCGCCGAACCTGATGTGAAAGTGAAGTGAAGTGGCGGCGAAATTTTAATCGGAAGCGTTACCAACAGAGAACGGACTAGCTAACGAGTGACCGGCCCAGACACTCAAGCACTACCACGCAACCAACTAACTAGCTGATCCACCGCCATTTGCTGCCCGTGGCCGTAAAGCTGCAAAAACAAACAAAAATGCACCCCAACCAGAAACAGTTTCTAGAACGAGCTGAAGATGTTGCCGATGATGTAAGTCTGGCCGTCTGTGGGTGTTATTTTTCTGTTTTGCTTGCTTGTTTGCAGAGGGAGAGTTCGCAGTCGGGCTGGGCCGGTCCGCGATTTTGGGCTTTTGGTTTCAGCCGGGTCGGCCGGAGATTTGGAGGATCGGGTCGGATGGCCCGAAGCTTCTGAATGAAGGGACTTATTGTACCGAAAAAATAGGGATTTTTCAGAAAAAATACTGAAATTCCTGACGAGTTAGGGAAAGTAAGTGATCAGTACTTGTCTATGACAACGTTTTCGCGGAAAACAATGAAATCCCGCCAAAAATAGGTATCAAAAAATCGAAAAAATTTTGACAAAAATCGGGCAAAAACCTGAGTCAAAAAATTCGGGCCTGACCGGGCTGGGCCCAGCTTTCCTTGGCCAAGTCCATCCGGCCAAGCCCGGCCCGGCCCGATTGCGACCCCCTGCTTGACTGTACTTGTTAGCCGTGTTTGCCGCAGTACGTTGCTCAGAGTAGCACTTGAGTGCAGTGATGTAGGTGGGGGAGGGAGGAGGCTCCACTAGGTACAGTAGCAAACAGTGGTGTGTACCTACTGTGCCGGCCGAGCTAGGGGGGGGACAAAATTTTTTAGGTCTAAATATTGATGAAAATGTACTCTAAAACGCTAATTTTTCGCCTATTTGGAGTGAAAATACCGATTTTATTCCATCTTCAGCTATACTTGCGGGCCGGAAAAAAACCGTTTTTTTCCGAAAAAAAACCGTTTTTTTCCGAGGCCCGGAAAAATACGTTTTTATTTTTCCGGAAATTTTTCCAAGTGGCAACTTTTGGAAAAAAAGCGGTTTTTTTCCAAAAATTTCCGAGATATTTTTAAGGGTCGCGAAAGAAGGTTGTCAAAACCAATGTAAATCGGTGCTAAACAGTTCGAAATGAGCACTTTTTAATCTCCAAGTGCATTTTTAGCCGGTTTCAGGCCATTTCCCGACAAAATTTTCTCCAAAATAGGCGTTTTTGGACCGTGGGTATCCTTAAGTACTGGAAAAATATTTGGAAAAAAAACGGTTTTTTTCCGGAAAAAAACGGTTTTTTTTCCAAAAATATATTTTGCGGAAAAATACGCAAGTATATCTTCAGCCAAAAATCGCAACTTAGGACCCCCCGCCCCCCTGCCACACCATTGGTAGCAAAAATTGACGCTCCATGCTGGTACAGTAGGTAGGTCGCCGCCCCCTCGGCTGGCACAGCAGGTTGCGAGTTTTGGCTCAAAATGGTGTAAAATCGGTAGCCACATCACTGGTTGTTCATCAGTTTTTCCCGTTTTTTTCGGGTTTTCACGAAATGTAAAAAACCGGTTTTCCGTCCGTACACGGTGGGCCTATCAGAGATGGAGAGACACTGTACTTAAGTGCCGGGCCACAGTCGACATTGGCAATTTATCGAATCTTTTGGAAAAAAACCGTAAGCCCGGGCCCGACGTGCATTTTTTAAGAACATACTATTATCTCAAAACGGAAGCCAATCGTAGCCAAACGTCAATGGCCTGCTTCAGGTGCTCCGTCACACCAAACACGTCCTGCCGCACGTGGCACGCATCTGTCTTGTGTCGACATTCCTCGAGGACGGCGTCAGAATGTGGTTCCAATGGGAAGATCAGAGATTATTCATGGAAGAAAGTTGGGGCTGTGGATGGTTCGTTTGTACTTTGTCTATTTCGGTTGTTGGCTTTACAGATCTGGCAAAAAAGTTTGTATTATGTTTACATTTATGTTCGCGAGGTCATCAATGCTCTGGGCATGTATATGCACGCATCCATAATTGTGCGAAAAATTGGAAGCTGCTCGAAAAGAAGTGCCTAGTGCACGCATCAATTTCCGAAAGATGGTCCTGTTGTGATGCCTGAGCGTTGAGACTCAAAGATCAATTTTTGCTGCAGGTTTCTCTCCGTGCTGTTCGTGTTGTTCAACTTTTTCGGCCAGCTGATTCCGTGCATTATGGTAATTGCTCGCAAACAAGTCATGGCCGCCTGCATCGTGTTGGCCGTGGTCGTGCTCATGCAGACCGTCGCCTATCACATTCTATGGGATCCGAAATTTCTGGCCAGGTCAGCTCAGTTCGGAGAAAAATAACATGAGTTCAAAAATCCGGTCTGTCCACTTTCTGACACTGGATCTCAAAATTTGAGCGCAGTTTGTGCAAATTCGAGGACTAAACAACATCAGCAAATAGGTCTGCTTGATATTTTGTCACTCGAACTTTGATTGACGTGTGAACTGGGCTGGGTTTGAGGATGGTCGGATTGCGGCTATTTCTATTGTCTATTATCCATCCCCCCACTGTCAAACTGCCTTGGAGACGTTGATTATTTGTTGCAGAAACGTAGCAGTCGGCGGCGGTCTGCTGCTGCTGGTTGCCGAATCACAGGTGGAGCATCGCCACGTGTTCGCTGGTGTGCCGACGATGGGCGATGCGAACAAGCCAAAGTCGTACATGCAACTCGCCGGACGTGTGCTGTTGTTGTTCATGTGAGTGGCGGAAGATGTGATGCTTAGAATGTGTAGGAACGAAGGGTTGGCTATGGATGGTTGGCGAGGAGCATAAGGTAAACAATGGCGATTGTCGTCAGAAGCAAATGAAACATTAGAAGTGGGCTGATAGGGATCTTGACGTTCAGTCGCTCTGTTGCTGCATGGGGAACAAGACAGCTTGTTTCATGCACATTGTCACCACATCACACAACAAGCGTATTGTTTTGCGACTTGCACCCGGTCTGAAGTTCTTGATTTTCTGCGCTGCATTTCTGCAGAATAAGTGGTGGGATGGGATGAGACGTCCTTCAGGGAACGTGTTGATGACGACATCGATGGGCGTGATAGCCGCATAAAGCAACAACTGTTTGTCGTTATGCACACCTAATCCCCTCAGGTTGTTGTCACTGATGCGCTACGAGATGTCATTCATCCACGTGCTCGAACTGCTCGTTGGCGTCATTCTGATGATGCTCGTACTCGTTGGATTCAAAACAAAACTCTCAGCGCTCGTTCTCGTCGCCTGGCTCATGGTTGGTGTTTTGCTTTTTTGTTTGCATGTTAGCAGATGGTGTTCTTTCCAGTGGTGTCGTTGAGAAATCAAAATTTTCCCATACCCAGCCCAATTTTCGGGAAATTTCCCATACATACCCTCAAAAATCAAAAATTCCCCATACCAGGGGGGTTTCTCCAAAAACTCAAAAATTTCCCATACCCGAGGGTGGGGGTTTTGAAAAAATGACCCCAAAAATCTTCAAAAAGTGCCAAAAATTGGTCTAAAAAGTGCTTAAAACAGAGTTTTCTTGCGGCAGCAAACGATTTTTGACAATTTTGGACGAAAAATGGTCAATTTTGGTACTTCTCGGGGTCAAAAAGTCATTTGTTAGGGGTGCTTGTTCCAAAAGTGAAAAATTTCCCACGCCCCGGCCGATTTCCCATGCCCCATACCGGCCATACCAGGGGGTAAGCCCCCAACCCCCCTAACGACACCACTGGTTCTTTCCGTTCACTTGCAACTTGATTCTCAGGACAATAATGTGTTACAGTCAGTGCCGAATTGTGCGTGCGCACACAACTATAATATACCTTGTTGTTTATTCCGTTTCCTGTCTGCGGCAGTTTTTTTTATTTTGATTGTGAGTTTGTGTGCTGACAAGAACAAAATAATAGTTTCTTCGTGTATAGGCTTCGGTAACAAAAATATAATAGACAGACAGCGGCTGCCTTGTCTGTGTCTGACGGTGTTTTTTTGACAAAAACAATTTCACTTGAGAGCACCATCAATTTCAGGCACTCAACATCTATCTGAACCCGTTCTGGACGGTGCCGGCCGATCGATTCTACCGTGATTTCATGAAGTACGACTTTTTTCAAACAATGTCTGTGATCGGCGGGCTGCTGTTGGTGGTCGCGTTTGGACCAGGCGGTGTTTCGATGGATGATTACAAGAAGAGATGGTGATTTTCAACCGATCGATTATTGATTGATTGATTAGTTGTTGTTGTTGTTGGGGTTCACGTTCCAATCAATATTGTTGAATGATGGGGATGTTTTGTGCATTTCACTATGGGTAAAATTTTTAGATTATTCCCCGATCTAAGACAATTGAAGTGCACAAAAATATGGCAATGCAACCATGTCATCGAAATGTCTAGGCTCTCCACTATCTCACTGGATCACTCAAAAACTTGTTCTTGTTTTCTGGACATACTTTATGGATTTGAAATTTTGCTCCATCGCGCTCGCTCGTGAGATATTTATTGATTCACAGGACAAATGATATGTTCAATTTTAGAAATGACGTTTGTTGTAAATTGTTGTCTGTAAAGTTTAGTTGCCTCTCTTTAACTATTATTCGTTTCAGCCGATAATACGTATAAGGTTGATCTCTGAATGAAACAACGCTCGTGTTATTTTAGGAACCGTAATTTTTGATTTCTGGTTTTGGTGTTTGACGTTAGAATCAAAGCATCGCTTCCCTACTGGATTGTATTGTAGTTATACATAAATCGTGATATTTCTTTCCATCTCCTATGATTACATTGTTTGGTTGATGAGAGCAGCATGGCAGGCCTTGAATTTGTCATCCGATCTTTGATACCTTTTCTGAGTTGTTTCGGTATTTTCGTATTGTAATTTACTATTTACTTTTATGCCTCGGCTCTCCCTGTGGTTGTTCTCACGTGAGTCTGGCTTGATTGGCTTCTGTATGAACCCATTTTACAATTTTTCCTTCCTGGTGCCTCTTTGAACTCTTTATTTTTCTCCTTTGAAATTTCTATGGAATTTATTTTGTAGGGTTCTAGCGTGGCGCATTTGATCGCGAGTTTTCCCTCCTTTTTTCAGGAATTGAACTAATTGAATACTGGGGGTTTTTTTGGTGACATACGCACACACGAGTTCTGTCATTCACTGGTCGGCGTGTTTTCTGTTTTTCCACATTTTTCATCGATTTATCAATTGTACAACACGCGTTTTCATTCTTCTGGCATAAGTTATTGTTATTTCGTTTATTTCCTCCTTATGCTCGCAGCGCTGCTCCGGATCTTATTACCGTTTAGTTTTATCTTTCTTTTGCCGTTATTACCGCATATCGTGGTTGAACTGAGCACTCGTTTCTATATTTTATTGACGGATTCTAATTGGTTGTAACGTTGATCGGGGGATAAAATGTGGTGACTTTCTTGGTTGAATTTAAAAGTTATGTTGTGCTGTGCATTTTATGATCGCTTTGATCGATCTGTTAGCGTAGCAGTATCTTCCGTCTGTCCTGTTTTGCGTTCTGCTTGGCACCCCTTTTGTCTGTGCAAACTATCGTTTTGCTTGCTTTTTCAGTTGTCTCGTTCGATTGTGCACTCAACCGAGTCAATTATTTATCAGCTATGAGTGCTGCGGATCGTATTCATCTGAATGTCGGTGGCCGACAATTCCTCACCACACGCACAACGTTGATGGCTGATCCGATCAGCATGTTGGCCAGAATGTGCAGGTCCGTGAGATTGAGATTTGACTGAAGTACAAAGTTTGAATGGTGCCGCTGTGCTTGAATTGAACGATTTCAATTCAGTTGCGCTTGTTGGCTGTAGATAACCAGGGGGGTCAAACAAACGTGCGTGTGCTTGTGCACAATGGCCCCCTCAGATGGGTGAGCCTTCGAAAGTTCATTGCCCTGCACTGTAATACATACATCGTACCCATCCCTTTGTATGTAGATAGGTAAGTAGTTTTATTGGGAATTAAAAAAATAGAAAAACAGTTTTGATGGAAATAACAGATAACAAATGCAAAACAAGCTAATCAACAACTACCAACCAGCAGGACGAGGCATGAGGTGAAGCTAGGCGCGTATTTATGTAAATATGCTATGCTAACAGTCTTGGCACAACTGCTTCGCCCGCTTTTTTCTAGACAGTTTGTGCCAGTACAGTTCCGTTTTTTTGACCAGGTTGTGCATCTGTTTGGTGACGCTCATTACAGCGCCAGTGCGCTTCCAGATCAGGTGAGTTGGGTTTGGAACTTCAGGTGCTGAAAGCGCGATGGTTTTTGTTCAGCTCGGATTGGAAGTATCACAATATCACTGACGCGTTTATCGATCGAAACGGCGATTTGTTCGTGCACGTGCTCGACTTCCTGCGCACTGGACAAGTGATTGTGGCGGACACGGACGAAGCGCTCGTACGTCAACTGATCGTTGAGGCTCAAGTTGGTGTTGACTTTTGAAATGAACAATTTCTTTATTTTGCTGCTGTTCTCCATCGCTTTATAAACGTCGAGAATATTTTTATTTAGTTCTACCAACTGGAAGCGATGACTGCCGCCTTGAACGATCGTTTGCGTGGTACCATTCGCAAACTGGCCATCTTGAATTCGAAGATTCAAAAATGGGATCATGTGGAGTTGCCAGGTTAGTTGATGTTCACGTTTATTGTAATAGATTTATTTGCATTTGCGACTTTGTCCTTTTTTCAGGCGATTTGAACATTCGCGAAACGTATTTCTCGCGTGTGCACAAGCAAAGTAGGTTCTATATAAGTTTTGACTCATAACGACACGATATGTGCATTTTTGGGCCGTTCGCTACAGCATGACGGACGGTTGCATACTTTGACTTTGTTGCAGCAAACGTGTTGCAAGCTACGTATGTGCCCAATTTATTTCTGCTTGCAGATCCAGTGGGCACATGTTTCGTCTGCGGTCATATGGTGCCATCTTGGGAAACCAAGAACGCATCCGGAATGTTCGCTGACGAACATCTTTATTATGTGAATGAGGTAGGTGCTGCATCGTCTGACGGCAGTTTCTGACATTTGTTTATTCGATTGCAGCTGTATGAAAAAGACGGTGACATTGTGTGCGTGGATATCGAGTGTCCAAGCCAAGACACTGTTGGTCACGTGCCGGTGCGCTACGTCCAGAAAGTGTCGACCGTGTGGCAGAAACATCAATGGTATTAGTGCGTCTGTGCTGAGAATGGCTTACAATATTATCGAATCTTTTTTAAATTTGCTCAACGTACGTATGATTCTGAGCCAGTGTTGTGGTGTCGTTGGGAAATCAAAAAGTCACGATATGGGATACACAAAATGAAAAATCTCGGATGCCAGGGGTTGCCGCCCAAAATAAAAAATCTCGGCTACCCGGGGTTGTTCAAAAAAGTTGAATTTTTCAGAGGAAAATTGAACAAAATCTGTGTGGAAGCGTAAAAACTGTCATCTAGGGGGTTATGTTTTCGTCAGCAAGCGATTTTTTTAGTGTTTCGTCGTAAAACTGGTCGATTTTTACGGATTTTTATTTTATTTTCGGGAAAATTTTAGGGTCGGATACCCCTTGACGAAAAGTCAGTATACCGGATAGCTAATACACTGGGTAAAAAAGTCATACCGGATATGAGTTGTTTGAGAAAACCGATCATACCAGATACTGGGGATGTAACCTCCTTCCCCCTCAACGACACCAATGTTCTGAGCTGTTAGCTTGGTGTTATACATTATCCAACTAAATTTTCTTGTTTGTGCAGTTCTGGCCAATTATTCATAAATTTGTGCACTTTTATTTTTTATGAATTTTTGTTGCATTTTTCTGCCTTATGTTTACCGAAGTTTTCCGGTTACAGCCCCTGGGGCTCTATTCGGTAGTAGGTGGGAATTCGGATTTTGGAAATTATTCTTATTCCCAAATGGAGCCCCACGGACACGGAGCTTTATGCCGAATAGAGCCCCATGTAAACTTTTTGTACTTTTTAAATGTGGTTCATACCTTGTTGCAACGCGTTTTTGTGCCTGGTATAGTAAATTTCCAAATTCGCTGCCACACAGTGAAATATACCCCATAGTTAATGTCACGTTCTAAACCCGAAAGTCAACTTTTGAAACATTCGGGCAGCAGACGCGTGTGCAGCTTGCCAGCCAGGCAGCTGCCTGCAATGTTTCAGAACTGCGCGTGGTTAGCGTTCGGGTTCAGAACGTGACATTGACTATTGTGCGGCAGCGAATTTGGAAATTTACTATAGATACTTGGTGTTGGTATGGACGCTACTCAGGTTCTATGCGAAAGAAAGGCAAAAACGTTGACCAAAAATTACGAATTATCAAGTAACATGCCAAATTTGTTCCTTTTCTATCAGTAATTTTATACATAAACTGAGCACCCGAACGAAAAAAAATCCCGAATAGAGCCCCACGGGGCTCGCCCCACCGGGGCTCTATTCCGGGGGGGGGCTGTATCCGGAAAACTCCGTTACGTGTTTGTGCTATGCATACCTTTTCGAATGTGCGGATGAGAAAAAAGGCGTGAGTTTTGTCAATGCTGAAACCCTGCGCAATTTGTTCATTGTGGCTCAAATGTTTGTTAAATGTTTGTCTTCTATCCATGTGCTGATTTGTGTTTTTGCGGATGAAATAGATTTCTTCGTGATTCCATTCATTGCAGCTGTTTATGAATTTATTAAATGCATGAACTCAGTTTGTGAACTTGTTTTTTTGCGCCAGAAGTATTTGCGTTCATCGTTATCTGATGATTAGCTGGTAGTAATATGTTCTTTCTTGATTCTGTTCTGGTGTTCATGAATTTGTCTACTGGTATTTCCTTACCGTTTGCTGCTGTCGAATTTGTGGGAGCGTGTTCTTTTTTGTGTTTGTTGTGAAAATCTATCCATGCTGATAAACTTGCCAGGTTAACTGTTCGTGAGCACATACGTAATACTGGTGGTTACAACTTTCCACTTTCCGCTTATTGTGTTGGAACGTATTTACATTCCCACGTTTTGTGTTTGCAATTTTACGGTTTACAGTTTCTGGTGCTGGTGCCCGAAGTTCATCTTTACCACAAAAAGGTAAGTCAGTGATCGGAAGTCTCATTACATCTCTGTGCCATGGTCAATCACGTGATGACTTTGTAACAACACCGTCAATGATGCCATCTGGGATGTTCATGACTGGTGGCTGACGGTTGTGGACCACGTTGTGCTCAGGTGGACAGAGCGGCATGTGACCTATTGTGATGCAGATCAATTAACCTGGCGCACCTTTGTTGTTGCGTTCGTTTGCTAATGAATGACCAAGATAGGGCATGATAACAACAGTGATGATCGCCAATTGCTTGTTGATTTTGCTGCGAAGAGACAAGTGCTATAGGAAAACATCCTTTGGCAAAGCTGCAAATAATCTGTTCTCGAATAGTTTTGAATCTCGTGAAACATTGGGCGCGTGAAACGTCACCAACTCACCAATTTTCCGCATCACAGCCGTCATCCATTGTCTTATCCTCACAACATTGCTGTAAATCGTCGGTGTCTCTGCGCAACTGCGCGGTCCGTGCGATACAACACCGGACACGAACGCTCGATTGTGACGCACACAGATTAGTGGACCGCCGCTGTCGCCCTGCGTGCAACAAAAGTTGGTGTAACCCTTTGTTCTGCATCTGTATCTAAAGTTTGGTGTCGTCGAGCTCACAGATGTACAAGGGCAGATCCAGGGGGCACAGGGGCCGTGCCCCCTCTTTGGTCCATTTCACCGTTTCGGAAGGAAGAAGGAAAACGCACTTTTAGGTCTAAAATGCATATTTTGAGCGAAAATTGGGGAATTAAGTGTACTCGGTGTGGAATTAATGGGGTAAATGTACCATGGTCGGGAAATTAATTGTAATGGGGTGGGCTCCCCCAGGAGCAACAGTGGGCACATTTCAATTCGTCTGAAAGAATTGAAGTGCCCATTTTATCAGGATTAGTGGGAATGGAGGGGCAGTGTAAATCGGTTGTGTGTTTTCAGATGCGCACCACTACCAATGCTGTCTTTGCAACAAGACCATCTTGAAGGCTCGAGCGAAACCATTTCGGGGTGCCCGATATTATCGAGAGGGACTGCCAGCAAGAATGAGCAAGGGAGCTCTAGGTTTTGTAAACCAGGTTGGCGAGGAATGTCCAGTTTATGTCAGGTTCATTTGGAGCTTGAACTGAACTAGATTGCAATTGAAACAATTTTTCAACCAGCAACGTGAAGCTGCGTGAAAACGACGGCGAGATCTTGTGCGTGGACGTCTAGTGGGCTGCTGACCACACAGGTCACGTGCCCGTGTGCTACATTCGCACACACGTCGTCTAAGTAGAACCTTGTCTCGATCCCCGCTTGTTGCACTGACCGTTCCAATGTTTCACATGTATTGTCTGCATTCTTGTTGGTCTAATGTGTGCAGATGTTTAAATCTCGTTAAGCCTCGCAGCGCAAATATTTTGTGTTCCATGGGTTTTGGGTATGTGGCAGATGGATCGGAATGGTCTGGAGGTGTTCATTCTTATTTTGCAACTGCGTTTCAATTTCGTTTTGTTCTATAGTGTCGTGTCAATGATTGATGCTATCATTATATTGATCTGCTTATTCTTCTTGTAATTTCTGACTCTTGCCCAATTCTGTCGATCATATTCTCTTCTTCATATTCTTTTCTGGTTTTGTGCTTGTTGTCCTGTCCATTGTGCGGGTGCTTTCATGCCTTACTTTCCGTATGAACTTTTCGGCGCTCTGCATGTACATACTGTATGCATTGCATACGTGCATTTTCTCATCGTGTGCCTGCAGAACATCGGGCCCGCGTCAGTATCGCATAAAGTACCGCCGCCGCCGCGGTTATATCACAGTAGGTTGGGGCCTCAGTATCGCAGAAGTCAAGGGCCGTAGTATCACCGCGGACCCTGTACATCTTCGGACATCGGTTATTTTTCGATGAATCTATGGTCCAGGATCAGATTTCTCGACATGTTTCGGCTTTGTGGACTTAATGGAAAATTAGTTTCACCATGAATTTCACCAAATCATTTTTTCTTGTGTGTATTCCTCGTGTTGATTTTCAAAGTCCATGGTTAATCTTTTTTGTCTTGCCAAACCCAGTTTATGCTTCGGTTTTTGTCTGTTGATTTTCTCGTGCATGTTGTTTCTTGTCGGTTTGTTTGTCATGAATTTCCTGTGCGCATTCGCTAATTGATTTTCTACTTGTGCCTGCTGTTTGTCATCAATTTTCTATGTGGATTTGTTATTCTGTGAACTTTATCTGTCGATTTTCTCATGTGTGTTATTCGGCGTGGAATTTTGCTTGTGATAAATTTTACTCAGTGTGCACCTGCTATTCCTGTGTTAAAGGCAAACCAGCCGTGCTTTGCAGACCTAGACCATACCGTATCACCCTGAATTCTTACACACTTGAAATGTTTCGGGTTACTGCAGCCACGTCTCGCACGGTTGGCCAATAAACTACACACACAAACGCGCGTCAAATGTTTCATGATGTTGGCTCTTTCACACGCAAGCCACGCGCGACGTGGGTACAGTAACCCGAAACATTTCAAGCGTGTAAGAATTCAGGGTGATACGGTATGGTCTAGGTCTGCAAAGCAGGGCTTGTTTGCCTATATCGGTGTCGGTTGAAACCTTGTCTGTGCACACTTGTTCTTTGCTCGATAAAATTCTGCTGATTTTCTTGCATATCGTGCATTTTTGTCATGGTGCTGGTTTAAATCCGCTGTCCTGCTGTGAATGCAAGCCTGACAGTACAAAATATGGTTGGGAAACGTCGTGCTTCGTTGCTGTTCTCAATTTTTATTTCAAAAAATGCATTTTACAGCAGTCATTCTTGCCGTCTATCAGGTATCATTCCGTCACCGACTAAGACTGAGTCGAACCGAGAATGAGTATCGTCAACGCGACGGATCGTATTCGTCTGAATGTCGGTGGTCGATTGTTCGAAACGACGCAAACGACCCTGATGTCCGAACCCGACAGTATGTTGGCCAAGTTACGCAGGTTTGGCGATTTTCTTCGGTTTATGTGCGCGAATCTGGTTGATTTCTGTTGCTGGTTTCGCTTCAAAGACTAAATGATTGCACATACGTTCCAACTGGTTGACCCCCCGCAACTTCACGATTTCTTACAGTTGGGGCGGTCAGTCGAACGCAGCCAGTGCGACGTCAACCAGTGAGCATTTTATTGATCGAAATGGTGACCTGTTCGTGCACGTGCTCGAGTTTATGCGCAACGGCAAATTGTTGGTGACCAGCGATACGACGTTGTTGAGTCAACTGTTGGATGAAGCCAATGTTGGCGTCATTCTGTGTCTTGTTGTTTTATTACTTAAAAATTAGAATTGTATAATTTCGCAGCGAATTTTTGTTTAGTTCTTCGGGTTGACTGCGATGAGCGAATGCGTGCTCACGTCCTTGGGCAAAGAATGGATAGTTCAGCCATTGGATTGTGTCGAATATGACCCCGGTTAGTGACCGATCGGTTCCGCAACACTTGAGCACGCGGCACACCCAATTTCCGAACGGCATTTGTCGTGTTTGCGAAACCTAGGCGTGGTCAGAAATTGGAAAAAAATTTTAAATCTGATTTTGACACAAAACGTTGTTGCTGCAAGCTCTCGCATCCATTTGGTTTCTCTCCAGGCGTGGCTTGCCTTTACCAGGACGAAACGTGGAAAAATCTTAAACCGGGCCCGCCGCTATTGTTTTTTTGGGTTTTGGACCTCGGTTTTTTATATTAATCGTTAGTTGGCACTGGGATGAAGAACATTAACCTTCAAGAACTTCACCAAACTGACGTTTACCCACCGAAATCGATCCACCAACATGGTCGCAAGGGAACAAACAATCCCAATATTGACGCACTTGTGTGCATGGAAATCAGGGTTTCCAAAGCAAAATTCAAATCACAGAGGTGTGGTATAGGCGGCGCGTTACGGTAGGTTGACAAAACACTTGTTGTTTACAAAAGCTAATGTTTTATCGGGCTACCGTAACCCGCCGCCTATATCACGCCCCAGTAATTTTGAATTTCTCTTGTCATTCCTGATCATCATGTGCAAATGTGCGTCAATATCGGACAGTTTTGTTCCCGATAGACCATCTTGGCGGATCGATTTCGGTGGGTAATCGCCATTTTGGTGAAGTTCGTCAAAACTAATGTTCTTGATCTCGATGGCAACAAACGATATAAGTGAAAAAACCGAGGTCGAAAACCAAAAAAAACAATAGCGGCAGCAGTGTAGTACTTGGTCAGGGTGTTGACGATAGATAGATTGGGACCCGAAATGTGTTGACGATAGATAGATGACCCAAGTCCGAAATCTGGGGGGGGTCGACCCAAACTTGTTGACGATAGATAGATGGTGGGGGGGTCGCCAAAAATCAAGGTATAGTATAGTGCATTAAGTAGGTAATAATGTGTAAATATTAATGAAAATGTGTATAGATGGACTAAATCCGCGCGTAGCGCGCGATTTTTGCCTATTTGTGGTGAAAAAATACCGATTTTGAGCCATTTTGAGGCAAAAATGTCAATTTTGGGTTCGAAATGTGTTGACGATAAATAGATTGTTCCCAAAATTTGTTGACGATAGATAGATTTGCCCATATGTGTTGACGATAGATAGATGAAATCAAAAAGTGTTGACGATAGATAGATGAATTTGGGGGGGCCCCCCCCCCCCCCCCCCCCCCCCCCCCCCCGGCGCCGCCCAGCGGCGCGGGGCCCCGGCGGCCGCGGCGCGGCCCCCCACTGCGGGACACCACCACCCCATAACGCGAATATTTTTACTATCCTAGCCCCACCAACCCGCCCAAGCCCTCCGCCCCCCCGGCTATATGCGCGTGTCCCTGCTTACGGAATGTGGTGGACTGCATCCCCCGGCTTGTGTTTTGAAATGTGGTGGACAAACAACATTCAGGAGTGGGTTTGCTATCGCTGACACAAGCAACGTAGTCTGGGGACCAAAGACGGTGAACGATAAGCAGCTGCACGGACTGATGATCAGCGATTGTGGTTACGTGAAACAGGTTCGCATTTGAATCTTTGTTGGATGATGCATTTATTCGTTAATGCATTGTTCATCTGTTTTTATGTGAGTATAGTGTAGATTAAACTCATTTGGACGAGAAAATCGCTTTTGTTCAGTTCTTATTCCATTCATGAAATGTTTTTATCCAGCGCTCGTTCAAAATCCGGCGTCTGTTAA
>JASAMV010006647.1:0-42894 GCA_030248065.1 Rhynchonema sp. JSB1_4
TTTGCAGGATAGAATATGGCACAGGGAACGGCTTCTCACGGATCGGCACATCATCCGTCGTGTCAATCGTATGTTCAATGGTATCAGTGCATCCAATGTCATCATCTGAGAATGTGAATGCACCTTGATGTTGATGCAACATGTCAATAAGCCTTGTCTGATGGTCTTTCGGGAGATCTTTGTTGAACGTAAAGTGCTGTGACACTTCTTGTTTGCTGAGTGTGCGAACTCCGCGTTGTTGTGGTGCCATATGTACGCTGTTGACATGTGCTGTTTCTGTGCCCTGTTGCATTTCATTGAGGCAAGGAAAATCCTCATTTCCAGGCATCGGTTCTGTTTCTTGCAGAGTGCCAATCACTATTCCTTGGTACAACGTCACCGGCAGGTTGGAATTGTTTTTGATGTAGACAGCTGCAACACAATCTTGCACCGTGGTCAATGTTCGCATGCCGACTGTGTGGAACCTTGCAAGCGATCTTTGGTTTGGTTCGTAGTAGTGAGGTTTTCCATTTTGCAGTGGCGGTGTGTACACGAAGACAGCTTGACATGTCCTTGGCGGTAGTTGGGTTGTTCGTGCCAGTGTGACAGTGTGTGCTAGTGGTTTGTTATTTGCAGACTGCAATGTAACGGAATCAGCTGTGTTGTCTTGCAGTTTCTCGGGATGAAAGCATCGGTGTCCGACTTGTATTGTGCCTGTTTCATAATCCACTAGTAAGGGGCTGAACTTGGACATGACATCGCGGCCAATAATACATTGGTAGGCATCAGATTTCAGGTCGGGAGACACGTAAACGCGATGATGTCGGTGAACGCCTCCGATTGTTATGCGGGTTTTGCCAGATACCGTGAATTTGATGCGATGGTTGGAAGCAGAGTAGGCCATAATATGAGAAGCATCACGTTTTGATTTCAGGTTCAGTTCCTTGGACAGGCATTCTTCAACGACAACCACATCTGAGCCTGTATCCAGTAATCCACGAACTTGTATGCCGTTCAAACCGACTGGTATTATTCCTTTGGTGTTGTTTTCAGAGGTAGCCGCTGATGCGATTCGAATTGAGGCCACCGTCGGCTGAAGTGGTCTGAAGGTAGCATTTGGTTTGTATTTGTGCCGTTTGGGCTGGTGCACCTGGATACTTGTGAGCCGAATTGCTTGTTCTGTGTCTCTTTCAGGTTGCCGAAGAGTTCCGATCAGTGGCAAACGAAATCGTTGGCGAGACGTCGACCGATGTCGGTTCGGTGCGAGGTTACCAAACCAACGTGAACGAAGTGTCTTGGTGACTTTCTTGCAACATTTTCTTGCAATGCAGCACGGACAGTACAGAACCAATGGCATGATAATACAGGAAACAATCAGAAACAAAATCAAATACGCAATTAATTTGTAATCATAATCAATGTCTGTTGGTGTCCAGTTGTGATTACTGTGCAGTGCTGTTGTCACTGCAAATCCGGAATGAATCATCGCTTCTGGCAGGGTTTGGTGTGACTGGTATTGCGGGAATCCTTGCACATCGAGTTGCGCTTGAAATGTTGCGGTAGCGAAGCTCGAGTTGAAGCCAATGTCAATTTTTGGGGTACTCAATTTAGTTTTTCCCATGTTATGTCTGAAATCGCTGAAATCAACAATATCAAGGATATTGTGGAATATTCGTTTCAGAAAGGATGTTGTCATTGGAAGCAGTTGTAGTGAACCAGGATTGACATGTGCCTCAAATTCCAGTGATGGTGGAATGAGTGAGTGATTCACTGTAAATTTAACCATGCTCTGTTGTTCTGTCAAGGTAAAGTTCTGAACCGGATAACATGGGTAAACTATCAGTGAGGTGTTATTCCACTTGGCAACTATGTCCTTTCTGTTCAACATGGTTTGTGCGAATTGTGTCGGCGACAGAATCTGAGTTGCGAGATGTAGTAGTTTGGATTGCTGTTCGCATTGTGTTTTACTCAGACTCAAAGTGATGAACTCTTGTTGCCATCGTTGAGCGATGTTGAGCTCCATTTGTTTCAGCGTCTGTTTGCTGAGTTCACCGTCACTCTGTACGAACTCGTCCCGAAACATGGCTCCTATGGAAGTGACGACTCTGCTCGCTTCAAATGTAGAAATCGCGACAACCATTTTTGGTACATTGGTCTCATACCACTGGACAAATTGAAAGGTTTGATTTTCTCGAAAACTGTCCAGGCATGTCTGTGGTGCTCTTTCCAGTTTTTTCAGGAATAGCACATCCCCTTGGTGTGCAACAAATACTTGCCCTTCGTCGGCGTTAACAACCCCTTTCGAAACGTATGGCGGTATTGGTATGATGTCGGGAACGCAAACTGGTTTCTTCCAGGGCTTCCACACCAAGTAGAGTGCGGGAGAGATTTTGCAGTGTCCGAGTGATGGTCGACAAGCTGATAGATCGTAGTCGTTGGACCGCAGGTGAAAGCCATCGGTGGAAACAACGATTTTGTTCTGCTGTGACGATATGTTGCATGACGAGGGAGATTCATCGCCAGCTGAGAATTCCACAATGTTGGGAGCTTGATGTGAGACTAATAAATTGCTGCAGACCGTCGCGTTGAAATAATACCTGTTGCGTTCGGCTTTCAGAAATGTGACGGCTGATGCATCAACGATGTTATCCATGTATCGTGCATGGGGCAACAAGTTAGGCCATTGACAAGCTGGGTTGGGTAGTGTCTCCAGCACATATGGTGATGCTTTGCAGATGTTCAATGCAAAGGAGCAGTTCGTCAAACAGGTGAAGATGATTGTCATAACGAACAGGAATGGCACCGTGCCATTGAACGAAGAGTGTGTTGAGGATCCGTTATTTTGTATTTCAGAGTCATGAATTTCAGGCTGGGACACTTCAGGTTCATCGAAAGTCGGCTGACTGGGACCATTGGATATGGCAGGTCGGTCAATGGGGGCATTGTAGCGAACATTGTCATTGTTGTTCGGTGACTGTACGGATATCGCATTTGTGTTCCGGTAGAATGTGCGACTGTTGTTGTAATGACCGCTGTTGTTGTAGTTGTTGTTGCGATACGTGTTATTGTATCTGTTGGTATTGTTGTGATTGTAGTCGTTGTGATATCGACCTCGATTGTTTTGTTGGTATTGCTGGTGTGGTTGATATGAGCGATTGCGTTGGTAGCGATTGTTTTGGTTGTTGTTGTTGTTGTTGTCGTTGTTGTGACGATTGTGATTGGTTTGGTTGTGGTGGTAGGTATTTGGGTTTTGATTGAAACCATTGTAGTTGGTGTTGCTGTTGTTCTGGAACTGTCTGTATTGCGGGCGCTGATTGTTGTATGTTTGCATTTGATAATTGTGCTGCTGTGAGCGCTGTTGGTTCCAGTTATTGTATCGCCAACCATTGTGACTGTTGTTCCCCGTGCGTCTGCCTATGTTTCGATGCCCAGCGTTGTAACCATTGTTGGTTTGTTCGTTGTATTGTTGCAGTGCTTGTTGGATGTCTTGTGTCTGCATTGTTCGGGGTCTTTGCTTGTTCTGTGATGAATTTCTGTACACCACTGCGGAAATGGCAGGTGTTTCCTGTTTTTCAGCCGTTTTCTTTGCGTCAATTATGTCGGCAACCAGGTCTCGGATCACCATCAGACTGGGATCCGGCGTGCCGGACGTAAGTGCGGCTGCACGTAGCAATTGTTCCAGGTCATGTTTGGTGGTTTGGTCCAAACCTTCGATGAAGTTCTGTTTCACCATCTCTTGCATATCTAACTGCGCCAGTGTGTGATACGCAGTAGCACCCAAATCGAGCACGCGCGCCAAGTAGTCATCGATGGATTCAACGGTGGGTTTGAACGCTAGATGTATGAGTGCGCGCTTGGCTGACTTCACCTCGTGGCTAGTTACAAACGTCTCGATGAGCGCTTGTTGCAGCTTTCCATAGTCGTTCAAGACATCCGCGGGCAGCAGTAAGACGCGGCTTGTCACGAGCACTGGGTCAATGAACGCATGTATTTGTTGACAACATTGGGTGTTTGTCCATTGGTATGCGTTTGACATGCGATTGAACTGTTGTAGCCATTTCAGAAACGGTATTTGCCTGTTGTATACGGGCGGTTCGAGACCGGTGTTTCTTTGCATGTTAAACACTGGTATTGCAGGCAGCTGAGTTGACGCTGGTGTTATTGCGTTGATGGTTGTTCTTTCTCTCTGTAATTCTGCTTGTTCACAATCCATTTCGCACCGTATTTTATGTGTTGCAATTCAACGTATTATCAGTCAACGAGCAATATTCACTTTTTCTTCGGTATATTCACAATATTTGCCAATAACTTAATGTTCTCACAGACGAAGGTAACGGCGTTTATAGTGCGGTTATTGTATTAGACACGTTAAGGGTCACACAACAGCAGTAGTTAGGTTATGCGTGGTCAATGTCGTTCAGACTTGTACGCAAAATGTTAGGTCAGCGCGGTAACCAATTTGACTGTATTGCACTTCCACACCAGACTTAGCGCAGCACGCGCGTTTACAGTATATGTATAATCTGTGTGTTTGTAGGTGAATGACCGAACCAACGCAGCACATGCGCAGCGTGCAACTGATATGCTATGTATTATCTGCACACAAGCATGCGACCAATGCTTGTGTGCACGGTATACACGTGACTCGAACCTCAACTACTGCACACTAACATTGACACTCAGGATAGCAACAAGCATCCTGATGTCAGCATTAATGCCAAACACACACAAGGATGTCAATAATTCAGTGAAATAACTACAATTGGGCCAAACTAAACCAGAACAGACTGTCCAAGTGTTGAATCAACGTCCAATTGTCTCTCTGTTTGACTGCGGCTAAGCGAGTTGCAGTTCGTGTGCTGATGATGAACGAGTGCTGAGCGGATCTGGTTCGCAGTGTGAGCGTCCGTGGCACAACCGTAATGTTCGTTGTTGAGTTTACGCGCGTGCGCACTGGTAGCGTGGTGTGAGGACTGATGGAGATGGACCGCGGTGATGTCCCAATGAGCTGATGTTGTCGTGACGGAAACTGATGCGACTGTTCGTTGATGACGGATGAGAGTGAAATGAATATTATAGTCCCATATACACTGTAGAGCGGCAGTAATGAGTGTAAGTACGTGGCGGTGATCGTGCGTAAACCAACGTCGGGCTCGCCAAAATGATACGTGTGGGTGCGTGAACGTAAATCGACCGTTGCCACGAGCCGCGGGTGTGATTGTTTATCTCAAGTATATGGGTAAAAACCAATTAAGAAGCTTGAAACATTAGGTTAAGTGAAAGAATAAACTTTTAATTAAACAAGGAAGTTACTAAGAAAAGGGTTGAGCCTACTAAAGGTTTCTAAGTAAGCAAATCAAAAGTGACCAGTGCACAACACAGTCAGCACCGCATGTGCGCATGCGCACAAGGTCGCTGCAGGCTGACCGCTATGTAGTCACTGGCTGGGTTGCAGGCAAGGGAGACTGTACATGTGCGGACATATATAGGTATTGTGTGTAAGGCACATGTAACAGAGGTCGGAGGTTCGAGTCCTCTCAGGAACATTGTTTGGTGGTCGCAAGTCTACACGTACAATAGCTGTGCGTTTTCGCATTTTATTCATCTATCCAAACAAGCCACAATAAGCAGACGCAAAAGAGAAGCTGGAAGGAGTTCACATAATCTACATCATTCAATACATCGGATGTCTGTGCATCTCATGCAAAGGAGTAGTAGACAAGGGGCTCGTTCATGTGGAAGTAAAACTGAGAATCATAGCTGCTCATTAAGTGATTTATTTTTTTCCCATGCATTTGTCTTGTCGTTGATCCATGGCACCAAGTTGTACACCTGAAAACCACGATGAATGCTCACCTGTATCGCAGATAAAGACTTTTCAAATGAACGGTGCACACACACCCTGGCAAAGAATACGATTGTCTTGTTGCAGGGGTGTCGGTCCTTCTCTATCATCAACTGTGAAACGACGCCGTGGATCACCCACACGCCGTTCTGTTCGCACACAGCTGGACTACCGGAATCACCCTGGAAACTGGCAGCAGCAGTCTTGTGGCCAACTGATTGGTGCATTCGTACTGACGATGCCGTGCTGCACCGCCAGACTGTGAAAACGGGGCAGGAACAGTCACTGCTTGTGCTATTACAAAAATCTCCAAATATACATTTGTGAACCGACGCTATGATTTTTTTTTATTTTTCGCTTAAAATAGTGAGTTAGCATAAAGATGCTTACATAGCAACTCTCGGATTTGGATATGTCGGCGCACATTTTCGTGTCGAAAAATCGGGCCAGAACCGATTGGGGGAAGATCTTCATGGCTTGGATCAATGCATCGTACACCCGCTTTGCATTCGGTCCGTTTTTTTCGTATTCGCAATCGAGGATGCTTGCGCGCAGCGTGACCACTGCTTGTTGCAGTACGCCCTCGTAGTAAGAGATGAAAAAAAATGTTTGAAAAACTTTTACCCCAAATCGATTCCCAGTGGCATTTCCGAATAAAGCCCCCAACGGCTCTATTTGGAGAGGGCTTGATATCGAAAACTACTGTAATCAACAAACACTGACTACTGACCTGTTATGAGTCCATCCCCATCCTGTCGTGAAACATCGACTTCCGTCAGCCACCGGTGCATCTGGCAAACAGACGGGCTGCACTTTGTCGTTGAATTCGATTGGCTCGTTGAACAGCAACACTATGAATAATGAGGCAATTTAGGTCATATAGCCATTTCTTGAGGTCGGTCTTCCCTTGGGGTTAGGCCACATTTTTATGACCATGCGGAACGTCAGACATATGACAAAATGTAGAAATCGTGCTCGGTAATGTGAGAAAGAAAGGTCGGAAACAACGAAACTTGGGATCCGGATAACCAAAAATAAATGTTAATAATATCGGACCGAGAATCAGTGGCGCGTTTTAACAGCTCAAAAGCTCTACTCCTGACTCATATTCAATATCTCTTCGAAACTCAGCCTCTTTCTCTTTTCTTTTATTTCTTATTTTACAATTATGATTTTTGACTAGGTCTAACACCAGCGTGATGTTTCAAAGTTTCAAACACATCGATTTTTCTCTATTTTAAACTTATTATTCATCAAAATTATAGGCTAATTTATTTCTGTTTACTGTGAATTAGTATTATACAACATCTTTCTGTTCTGAACTTTGGAGCTGCTTTGAAACTCCATGGACGAAGTCAAACTTGGCGATTGCTCCGTTCCGTGAAAATCGGCCAAGTTTGATTTCACCCATTGCTTACGAGCGATGTCATATGTGAAGTAGTGGTCTTCGTACAATTCGTGCGTGATGATTTTGTCAGGACGAAGGTATGGTACCGGTTTTCCATCTGGCGTCGCGTAGCGCGCACCTTTGTCATGCAACCCAACATAGACTTTCACGTGTTGTTCCCAGGGCACGTCCCCTTCGTCCTTGGACCAACTCTTGCTAAATGCAAAAAACCACGTCAGACGCGTTGATGCGAACCTGTCGTGCAGGGTTGGGCAAAAAAAAGGTTTTTGAAAATTTTTTTCAAAAAAATGTTTCTTTTAAGTTTTTTCGGGGGGGGGGGGGGGGGACAAAATGTTCTAAAACGTCCAAAAATGGCCTTTTTGGGGGTTATTTTTTGTCATTTTTTTCTCAAGGGTCGAAAAATTTTCTTCACAAAGTCACCTTTGGGGCATGTATTTGGTACAATACATTAGAGGTGCCACATCACTGTAAAAGACCAGCCCTGCGCTGGTTTGGGGAGATTACAAGGCGCTGCAAGGCACGATTTCGGAAAAACTGGCCCATCCACAGAAAAAGTGTGAATTTTTTTCCTCCGAAAAGGCCATTTTGGGGAATATAAGTCCAGTTTGGGCAACTTTTTCTTGTTAAAAAATAAATCTGAGCTAAACTTGAGCTAGAAACTTGAAAATTAAACTCAATCAAGAGCTTTTTTTGTAACAACGCTGGCCATCACGGCCCACGACGTGTATACACCCGTGTGTGGCAAACGACGTTTCAGGATAAATGAAATCGATACAACATATTTTTCAAAAATTGAAAAATTTTCGCCTGAGACCGAACTTGTGTGGTGACACCCGGTAGTATTGTACAGATTCCAGGGTCTCCGACCAGTCTGAGGTTGATGCTCACTAACGATGTTACTCTGATGTTTTGTAGCATGCCGTACAAGGTATTTTAATGCATCTAATGCCGTATATCTGATATACGACCATCAAAATATCGATTACAGCCCAAATCTTGCGCGTCAGATCGACTTTGCGCGACCCGTTTTGCACCAAACCTGCATATATACATGTGTAGTGACATGTAGCAGTACATTAGCGGTGCCACATCACCAAATCATGTAAAAGACCAGCCCCGCGCATCCCTGTACGGATTTGGGGACAATACAGGGCGCCGCAGGCGCGATTTTGGAAAAATTGTCCCGTCCACAGAAAAAAAGTGCCAATTTTTTGCCTCGAAAAAGGCCATTTTTGGACATTTCAGCCCATTTTGGGCAACCTTTTTTATTAAAAAATGTAAAATCTGTGTTTCAAAAAAAAATTTTTTTTAATTTTTTTTAAATTAACCACTTTTTTGAAACAACCCTGCATGACACCGTGGGTGGCGGCTTATTGTATGGTCTAGCCACGAACTCATGAGACGACTTGTTTTGAAGTTGACTTGAACGGATCCAATAATGTCCGATTCCACGTATTTCGGAAATGAAAGAAAAAAGAGAAACGCATGTATTTTTTAAAAACACGCTCTCCACCTCGTTGCGTAAATTCCCTTTTGACTCCCAAAACATTTGTGTGTTGAGCGACGTTGCTGTTCGCGTAAGCACGCAACAAATTGAGGTCAGCCAGCTGGAACTTGTCATCATGTCTTCGGCCCAATCTCTTTCGTTTGTGTGCGAAAACCCGTGTAACGGCGCATTTTTGAATCCGGCCAAGCAAGCTTTAAAAAGAGTCGTCTCATGAGCACGTGGCTGGACTATACATGTTCAGAGAGCAGTGTGGACTCTGATGTCAATAACGGTCGGTCCGGGACAAATGCAGCCTTTTGGTACAAACAGGATGTTCCGTTTTTTCATATAGGTGTCTGCGCGTAACAATACCCAGGTCACCACTATCATTGCTTAACGCGATCGATGTTTTGGTGCCTGCCACCATGTTCTTAATTTCCTGTGAACAAAATGAATATTTTTTATTATTCAAGAGAATTGACGAGAAATGACGGTTCAACGATCGAGAAATTCAAGTTCGTTTACTGTATACAGTACGTACGTGCAATGTCCGGCGGTGATCACTTGATGTGCGCCGATGATCGTCCCACCACACGAGCTCAACCTGCTCTCGGATGCGAATACTATCAAGACTTGCCAAGGCCAGCTGTGAGGGATCGCCGGTTGACCGACTGAAAGAATAGATACATACAGTATGTACGCACACTAGTCGTGTACTTTTAGTTGCGCGATTTTCGTTGTTCTATTGAATCTCATGCATGGTGAATCTTTTTTTTGCTTTCGACTGATTCCCGATCTCCCGTTAACTTTATCCTTCGCGTATGCACATGTTTACACCACTCCAGTAGAAGTGTTCCTCTATTGACGGTGAGGCCGAATTACACAGGGGGGATTGTATCACACCACCCCAACTGATGACCTTTTAAGACAAAAATGTATCCCAAACGGAGACCAACACCAGATCAACGAAGTATGATTCGGGCCCTCATGTGGTGGCAGAACGACATCTGAGTACTCTTCCATGTCGACATGCAACAGCGCTGTGTCGGGCGGGGTGTGTGGCACGCCACATTTCACTGGCACTGCGTGATATTTGGAGCGTTTTATACCTTATTGACATTTGTATTTTGCTTGCGTAGTTGTCCCGCTGACGATATTACTAAACATTTGCTAACTTACTAATGCTCATGCACTATACCATTCCACACTAATGATAAAATCGCAAGCGCAACGATTACAGCTTGCAACCCGCATCATTGTCAAGAGTCCAATGCATGGACGGGTAAAAGAAAGAGCGTTTTTCATCTCTTGCGCGCATTCATTAATTAATTGTGGCTAAATCGTGGTTATTTTGATTAATTGTGGCAAAAACCATGGTAAGTCTAATTATGTAGCTAAAGCGTGGCAATATTCACTCACAAACCTGGTGGTTTCTTTGCGCAACAGCAGCTGACTGAAGGCACACAGGTGCAGCAAAGCAGAATCACCAAAGAACACCACAGGTTTATCATGTTTGGGTGTGATGATGACTTGATGGATTCGAAAAAAACTGAGTTGCGCTGCTCAAAAAGGAAATTTGTGCAAAGTAAATACGTGAGGTGCTTGCGAATCTTCGACTTGCACATTGTTGAACTCAATTTGAAATTGTTGTCCGCGACGGGCGAGGTGCCAGGCGTGACAGGATTATCGGCCCAAAAGATTGATACGCCCAGAGGCTTCTTACCGTATTGGTGGTTTGGGACTTCTTGTGCGAATGATACTTTCACCCAGGGTTGGAACAAAATTCTTTTAAATCAAGTGTTTATAAAAAAATTTTTACATTTTTATCTTAAAAATTTATTTTTTTTGGAAAGTCTCAGATTCGGGGAAATTTGACCAAATTTGCGAGGACAACGCGCGAGAACGCGAAAAAATGCAACTTGAATTGACAAGTCACTTTTGTGAGTTGCCTTGCATCACTTCTGAAGTTTTAGACCCTTGAGAAAAAGTGACAAAAAGTAACCCCAAAAGGCCATTTTGGACGTTTTAGAACATTTTGTTCCTCCTAATAATTCTAATAAAAAAATTTAAAAAAAATGTTTTTCAAAAACCTTTTTTTGCCCAACCCTGCTTTCACATTTCGCAAGTTGTTTTTCTCTTTGCAGAGAATAAACTTACGCGTTCTTCAATCGTTCACTTGTGGTCGGCCCGAGTTTCAGCACGTGCTGGGGTTGTGGTTTTGTGAGAATAATACAGAACTCCTTTCGCAAGGAGAATTCAAAAGTGTTTATCAGTCTGGGTGCTTGCGCACCCGACAACGGTGAGGCATTCACGGACACGCCACGCGTGTGCAACAAATAAGAAAGAAATCAGTTAGTCGGCTCCGCTACTACCGTCGACTATGCTAAATCAGGCAAGCCACGCTCACCTAGCCAGCGTCAGGGTTGGATTAAAAAAAAAAGTAAAAAATTTTTTGTAAAAAAAAATTTTTTTTTTTAAAAAAAAAGTTGGCCACTTTTTTTATTTTAAAATTTTAAAAAGTAGGTCCACTTTTTTTATTATTTTTCCCCTTTTTTTCGTTATTTTCTCACTTTTTTAAGGTAAAAATGTATGTTTTCATGCGTTTTATTGCTCATCATTCTCAAAAAATCGCTTGCGGCGCTTATATTTCAGTTTAAAATGGCGTTGTAATGGACTCATACAGTTCCCAGACATCCCAACAATCGCTGCACGTATAATATAGGACACCCCATACCGTATACTGTGCAGTTATTGAGCTATCGACGTAAGCTATCGACAGACTCCACTTTGCTCGCCTATTTGCAGTTGTGTGGATTTGTCATTTGTTGCTTTTGTCACACAACATGAGTGTGGTGTAACTCTTTATCTCTCTTTAAATTTATCCCCAAATTCACAAACAGAAGGTTGGTCTTCCCTTTGTCATATATGCCCACAGAGTTACCTTCGGGCGGGTTCTCAAATTATGACCAAATGGGCTAGATCGCAGGTGATCGACATAAACATGCAAGTCAGTGGAGAAGTTCTCTTTAGTGTCCCTCAAAACATACCTAAGTAACATGATTTCAGAAATTTCATTTTTCTAGAAACCAATTTTTTGGGGGTCCGGAATAAAAAAAAGTGATTTTAAAAAAAAAATTTAAAAAGTTTTTTTTTTTAAAAAAAAGTTCGATAATAAAAAATTTTTTTAATCCAACCCTGGCCAGCGTACACATAATATGTCAGAATTGGTGCGCTGCGCCCACCAGGACCCAATAGTAGAGCAAGTCTCCGGCACTCAGCTGACTGTGCCTGTATGTGCAATTGGTCAGTCCTGTGGTTAATAAAAAAATTTTTTTATTCAAACCCCCTTTTTTAAAAAAAAGATTTTTTTTAATTAAAAAAAAATTTTTTTATTCCAGCCAAAAACTGCCAGAAACGAAAAAAAATGAGCGCTAAAGCAAAAAATAGTGGCATTTTTCTTCCATAACGTGTGGTAAGTGCATATAAAGCAAACAATACTAAACAATGGTCAATGAGTACCAACAGTAGTCAGGTACACACCCGTACACTTCCCCCACGTGGTGTGGGTGCCTTGGTGTGGCTTTGTGACACTCAAGACGGTAAATTTGGGTGAAACTATTGCCTCTTGGTACACGACCAATGCAAATATGTGACAAACAGTGTAAATATAGAGTGAATATCACACGGAATCACTGCTTTCGGGTCTGTTGCATGGATAAATGCATGCCCGCCCAGTCACATGTACATGTGGGATCATATGAGAGGCCCTGTGAGTGTGTGCACTACGTCTAGATGCCACAAAACAACGATTATGGCACCCAATACACCCATGGTAGGGTCGGGTGATGTTAACAGTAGCAATTTTTATGCAAAAAAATAGCACTTTTAGAGCAAAAAAATAGAGAAATTTTCGAATTTTGAAATAATAAAAAAAAATTTTTTTTTAACTTTTGGAACGAATTTTTTTTTTAAAAAAAAATTTTTTTTAATAAAAAAAAATTTTTTTTTAAAAACCACTGGGTCAGTCGACGTGGCCGTTTATGCAGATTCCGAATGCACTGCTCGAGAAATACGTCAAACGTCAACTTTTACGACGAAGAGTAGCAAGGTTACGACTGCATAGTAGCTAGAGAATATTCAAGAATGATTATTCTAACACTACGAATCCGCTTACTTACTGTATCCTGGTCCTACAGATCCTGCGCCTGAAGTTGTGACAACGGACTTGAACTTTCCATTTGATCTTCACTCTCATTGGCTGATGTTTACTTCATCCGCAGTTTGATTGGCTGACGTTGCATTCCGTCGAATGTCGACTCCGCCTGTACGAGGACGATCCGGGCGCCTATGACTTAGCAGATAGGCTGCCCCGTCTTGCGTTGCAAAAGCACTTCCCACTGAAAAAATTGTTTCATTCAAATAGAGAGCACAAACAGACCATAAACCGTTTAGTCTTCCTGCCACGACTTTGTAAACGAAACGCTGCCGATTACTTTAGCCTTTTCACCGAAAACGCACGCTTTACATTTTTAGAACAATGTGCGTCTTTGTGGCGTTTGCCGTGCGTTTCAGTCAAAAACGAATTGTTTCCGAATTGTGCTTCCCGCCCTGCGTTACAAACCTTTGTTGGTCTAAATTTTCCAGAGCAATGTGCGTAGCAATTTTGTGGTCCTTGTGCGCCATTTCAGTCACATTCTGGTTCCGAATTGAACCTTCAGCCGTGCCGGACATGTCAAAAACCTCCCAGAAAAGTATGTCAGGATTGACCCATCGGAGCTCTGCCGGAAACTACCATGGTAAATTATTTGAAAAAAAAACGCGGATGTTTCACTCTTTTCCGAATTGAGCCCTCCTAAGCCCTAACGAAAATAAATTCCGGTACATAATATCATTAAAATTACCGCGCACTGTTACTTTCAGTGCGACGACGAAACGGCTGATGCTGTGGTGAGAGCGTGCTGCATACTTCATAATTTCGCGTGCGACGACACGAAGGCCGAATCGATCCGACCAAATTCGACGACCGACTGGATGTGATGCCGAAGGAGAAGCACTTCAAGCTGTCGCAACGCAATCGACCGTCAAATGAAGCCACCGCCGTGCTGTCAAGTGTTCGCTGACTGGTTTATGTCCAAACTGGGTGCCGTTTCGTGGCAATGGGACAAGGTCAAGGGACAGGAACCCATGTTCACCGATCTCCATGCTCATCGGAGTCGGAAGATGACGGTATGTGATTGATTTTCGCTGGTGTTTCACAATGTTTAATTGTATGGCAATTCACAAATGATATTTGGGTCTCCGAATAACTATTGTTGGACTGCGTTCTTGGCTTGATTACATAAAACGTCGATCAAACGGTGTCACAAAAATTATTTTACATCGAAACATATACTTAATGTACGAATCAATCGGAAATAATGTGGAAACATAATAATAATAATAATAATAATAATAATAATAATAATAATAATAATAATAATAATAATAATAATAATAATAATAATAATAATAATAATAATAATAATAATAATAATAATAATAATAATAATAATAATAATAATAATAATAATAATAATAATAATAATAATAATAATAATAATAATAATAATAATAATAATAATAATAATAATAATAAAGAAACTCATTTCATACACTCATTTTGGA
The DNA here is from genome assembly GCA_030248065.1 of Rhynchonema sp. JSB1_4. Classification (NCBI taxonomy): domain Eukaryota; kingdom Metazoa; phylum Nematoda; class Chromadorea; order Monhysterida; family Xyalidae; genus Rhynchonema; species Rhynchonema sp. JSB1_4. The sequence goes on from JASAMV010006647.1 coordinate 14,383, forward strand.
ATGAACTCGCGCGCGTGCATTGTGAACACAACTGCGAGTTTGCGATTTTGCGAGCTGCGATTTTGCGGGCTCGCATGCGAGTTTCAAATTTCCATTGTGAACACATAGGCTGTGAGCAGATAAACGCGGAATGGCAGAATTCTGCATTCCGCATTCCGCGTTTATCTGCTCACCTTTGCGGAATTCTGAATTTCTGCAAGTAAATTTATGCTTTTGGTCAAACCTCTCAGTTGCTGTTTGCGTTAAAGACGCAACATTTTGAGGTCAGCACGCTGGAAGTTGTCATCGTCACCCAAGCACGCACCATTCCGCAAAGGTTAGCAGATAAACGCGGAATGCGGAATGCAGAAATCTGCCATTCCGCGTTTATCTGCTCACAGCCAAATGCGAGTCGAAAATTCGACTCGCAAAGTCGCATGCATTGTGAAGGCAGCCTTACTCATACCATATGCATCCTGTGTGATTATTGGGAAACGGCGCGCGCTAACTTTTCCTGTTGCCAACCTACCGTACTCTTGCAGATCACCCTACACTTATGTGCACAACGCCTGCAAAGTGGTCACATAATTCATCAGGGACTCGGGTGCAATTCTAGGCTGTAAGTTGACCACTTGACCCGTGTTCGACTTGCTGGTACTAAAACATACAGTAGGCAGCGCACGCCAGCGCACGCGCGAAACTTCGCTTGCACGCGCGTGCATGTGCGTGCACGCGAAGTTACTTCGACTTTTGCCTATTCTTTGCACTGTCTCGCACGCGCGTGCACGCGACTTCAACTTTCAGCCTAAAATTGCACCCGGTACTGTAGCTCTTGCACAAGTTACCGTTACCAGCCCCGCTTCGTCGCAAGGTGAACAAATGCTTAATATTATCTTGGCGGATCCTTTTCTGTTTGCGGAAGATCAAAAATGTGCGAATCAAGCAACCAAAAAAGGGAAATACTGACGAATACCTCCTAAACTGACCACGAAAAATGGCTAGAAGCTGGACGAAACAGATCATAGTTTATCGCCACCCACTCTGGAAATCAAAATTTGGTCAAGCAAGGGAAAGGAAGGAAAAACATTACTATATACGAATTATATTCAAGTTTTCCATCCTTTATCCGAATAAAACTGCAAGCAGGCAATTCAAATAAGTTACATACATCTATACTACTAAAACAGGAAGGCGTATGTATGTCTGTCTGTCTGTCTGTGGCCCCCTCCCTCTCTTTTCACTCTCCTCTCTTTCCCTTCCCTCCCTCCTTTTTTCTTTCCTTTCCCCTTCCTTCCCTTTTCTCTTCTCTTTCCTTCTTTTTCCAATTTTCACTCTCCTCTCTTTCCCTTCCTTCCCTCCTTTTTTCTTTCCTTTCCCCTTCCTTCCCTTTTCTCTTCTCTTTCCTTCTTTTTTCCAATTCCCCTTTTCCCCCTTCTTGACCTCCCCTCCTCTTTTTTCTTCCGTCCTTCTCAGGCCAGTCTCCTCTCTTTCCCTTCCCTCCCACCTTTCTCAAGCCCATTTTCCACTCTCCCCCTCCTATTTTTAACTCCGTTTCCGCCCTTCCTTCCCTTTTCTCTTCTCTTTCCTTCTTTTTTCCAATTCCCTTTCCCCCCTTCTTGACCTCCCCTCCTCTTTCCCTTCCCTCCCACCTTTCTCAAGCCCATTTTCCACTCTCCCCTCCTATTTTTAACTCCGTTTCCCCTTTGTTATCTTCCGTTTCTTTTCCACCACGCTTCACTCTTTTCTTTCCTTTACTCCTCTTCTTCTTTTAACCCTCTTTTTCCTTCCATCGTTTTTCCTTTCCATCCATTTCGCTTTTCATTTTCTCACTGATTTGATTTCAATGAACTGAGATTATTTTCAACTTCTTGACCTCCCCTCCTCTTTTTTTCTTCCGTCCTTCTCAGGCCCGTCTTATGTCTGTCTGTGGCCCCCTCCCTCGGAAGGGCGGACGGGTCAATTTTCACGGGTATCTTTGGGTATGCTAACGGGTCTTTGGGGGGGGGCACGGGCGCGGCGCTGTAGCCGGGCCGTAGGCACGGGTCCCGTCTAGTACATACATAAGTCTTCATTCAACATGTCGCGTCTCTGTATATCTCATGCATGCATGAAATGCTGCAATTGTGTGAAACAACAAACATAAATTAATTCTCGATTACCTTTGAATCAAAGAGTTTGCCAGGCATATAGTGTCATTTATAATTGCGGATGTCGGTTCCAAATAGTTAAATTCAAAATATCTGAGTTTACAGTTTACAGCTCACGTCGGGCTCGATTCTTTTCCCACGCATTTGAATGCTTCTTGATCCAAGGAACCAAATTGTACACCTGAAAATCAGCTGAATGCTCCGGTTGCATTGGAGTTTACGATTTTTTTAATAAATACGGCGATACTGCAATGTTTGAGCTATCCACCATAATTAAGGACTTTTTGGGATGCGTTTTGGCTTGGCCTTGTGAGCAGGCCTATGTTTGTCGGTTGGGCTTTGGCTCAGGCCCAAGCCTAAAGGAAATGAACGTGGCGGGGCCATCTTTCGAAGACGTGGGTGGTGGGTAGCTCAACAGCACAGGATTGGATTAAAAAAAGTAAAAAAGTTTTGTAAAAAAAATTTCTTTGAAAAAAAGTTGACCACTTTTTTATTTTAAAATTTTAGATAGTAAGTCCACTTTTTAAATTTTTTCACTTTTTTCGTCAGTTTCTCACCTGTTTAAGGTAAAAATGCATGTTTTCATGCGTTTTGTTGCACATGATTCGCAAAAAATCGCCCGCGGCGCTTATTTTTCAGTTAGAAATGGCGTTGTGATGGACTCATGCAGTTCCAAAGACATCCCACCAACCGTTTGTGGGACACCCCATAACCGTATACTGTACAGTTATTGAGCGTGTGCTAAGCTATCGACAGATTCCATGTTGCTCGCCTGTTTGCAGTGATCGTGGATTAGTCATTTGTTGCTTTTGTGACACAAAATGGGTATGGTGTAAGTCCTTATCTCTCTTCTAATTTATACCCAAATTCACAAACAGAAGGTTGGCCTTCGCTTTGTCATATATAAAACCAATTTTTGGTGGCCCGGAACAAAACAGTGATTTTTAAGAAAAAAATAAAAGCTTTTTTTAAAAGTTCGATATTAAAAGTTTTTTTAATCCAACCAAGGTACCAACGCGGATATCAACGCACGCGGCACCCACCCTGGCGTAGAACGGGATTGTCTGGTTACAACGATGTCGGTCGTCTTCTATCATATTATGTGAGTAGGCGCCATGCATCACCCAGACGCCGTTCTGTTTACACGCAGCTGGACCACCCGAGTCACCCTGGAATTTTGTCAAGTTGAGTGATGGGGTCTGAAGATGTCCCGCCCGCAGCAAAGCCCGTCTGCTAAGATAGAGAAAACGATCAAAATACACTGCAGTTCTGTTGTACTTGTACAATCATTAATCTATGTATTGATACATGTGTCTCATGGGTAACTGTACACCCAAACGTTTGGTTCGAAAAAATTTGAAAAAATTGACAATGATCACCTGGCAATGTTGTGATTTCGTGATTTCGGCGCAAATTTTCGTATCGAAAAGTGGGGCCAGAACCTCGGAAGGCAAAACCTTCATATTTTCGAGCAGCTTTTCGTACTTCGCTTTCGCAATCGGTCCGTTTTTCTCGTATTCACAGTCGAGAATGCTTGCGCGCAGCGTTTTGACTGCTTGTTGCAACTCCACGAGAGCTGGGAGCAGTGGTTAATAAAAAAATTTTTTATTCAAACCCCATTTTTAAAAAAAAATTTGTTAATTTAAATTTTTTTTATTCCAGCCAGAAACTGGTTGGAAATTTAAAAAAATTTTACCAAAAATTTTACGCAATCACGCAATGTATTTGTGTTTTTGTGACGAATGCACGACATTTTACACCATGTAAACATCAGAGCAAAATTCGAACTCGTTCGCACAATACTTTGAACGGAAGTACGGAAGTACGGAACTATTCAGATTTCTAAAATTACACTCTTGCAGGGAACAACCACAAATCACCCCCCAAATTGTTTACTTTCACCCAAAAAATGTTTCAACACACAACTTTTGCAATATGTCCTGCTACCCTTCCTTCGGTTATGTCCCGAGCCCTTTAAACGATAAGTATGAATTTCGCAACTTTTTTACGGATAGCCTTTTCTAGCCCAACGGCGAAGCGTCAGGTAACTTACAATTATTTCTTAAAACGTCCGTGCAAGCAACTCAAATGAACCAGATTGCAAACAAACGATTTCCGCTTTGCACAGCAGACTGTCAAAGTTGACCTTTCGTTTGGAAAAGCGCGTCTACTTGTTCAGCATGCAGTGTTTTAAGCTTACGCCGACCTCACACCGAACTTTCTCACACCAAGCTTGCCACCGAGCTTTTCCCCAACTGACTTTCCCCTCATCAACAAACGTGCCTTTTGTGTTTTGAGTATCTCCCCATCCTGTCACAAAGCATCGAGTTCGATCAGCCAAAGGCGCGTCGGGCAAACAGATGGGTTGCACTTTGTCGTTGAATTCGATTGGCTCGTTGAACAGCAACACTGAAAATGGAATATGTTCACACCATGTTGTGACCTTGTTCGGAAGTTTTTCCAACCAGAGACATTTTGACAAACAGTGTTCTTCGATCCTTAATTTGGGTGGGTGCCGACATCCAAACACAAACACCTGAATTACCCAAACACCCAAGACCCAAGCATCAAGTCCAAAAGCCCCAACAACAACACCCAAACACTTGTTACACCACACTGTATATGTATGGCATCAGCCTCACAGGCCTCTTATATTGTCATGGAACAACGTTTTCAGCTGAACCATTGTGTGCTGGCAGCTGGACAAGGCGCACAACGGCCACTAAAACCTTCAAAACACCACAAACACGCGCGGCCAGGGAGCACTTTCTATTTCATACAATAAAAACTTACAATTTGTAACCAAAAGTTACCTACAATTGTGAGTCCACTTTCCACAATAATTTTGTATCCAGTTACAATTTTTGTAGCTGGATACAATAGAGCTGAAAATGTTTCGATGGCACGATTTTCTTTCGCTTAGGCAACCACGAAAACACGTGTTTGATAAAATTAGTTTCCAATAAATTGCTTCTAGAGATGATAAACATTATTAAAAAAATCGGGCCCGGGTCAAATAATGGATAAACAATCAAATTGTGTCGAGTTAGGACGGTCCCACCGGTGTGCACACAGCTTCAATTTTTCTCTTTCTTACAATGCGAGTTACAAAATTTTCTTTTGTAGCTGGATACAATTGTACTCAGTTACAATTGTAACTTCTTACAATTGTATCACTCACAATTGTGACTGCGTGAAGTGACTTTTGTACCTGGGTACAAATTGTAGCGTTTTTTTGTAAGAACTTACAATTTGTATGAAATAGAAAGTGCTCCCTGGTGAGATAATGCAAGAGCAGAGTTTCCTTTTTTGCACACCCAACTCTCCGTGGTGCGTGGTACAATCAGGCACTGGCCACGGTGACCGATTAACTACACTTGGCCGCGATTGGCCAAGTTTGCAAAGCGCTATCTCAAGCACGTCGCCGACGAGTGTAATGACTGAGGCCCATGTTTTGCACTGCAGCATCCACATACGTCACAGCGTCGGAGAGAGGGGCTCTGAATCGGCCAACGTGTGGCTCCAAAGAGCCACCACGGTGACGTGCCTTTTCGTTACAGCACACCCAAATTACACGCGCGCCTATGCTTAAGCATAGGAGATTTATCTGAGCCACACTGTGAGATATAGTTGGCTCACTAATTTCGGTCAGCTTAACAAATGTTCATTAGGTGTAGGGGACAAACTTTCACGCTGGTCGAAATTTGTGAGCCAACTATATCAAAAACTGTGACACAATTAAATATCGCACGTGTATTAAAATTGTACCTCTTTACAAACTTCTGCTTGGCCGATTCACGACCCTCATTTCTGACGCCGTGGTACATTCACTAATTTTGGAACCTAGTGAAACCAGAAACCGGTGAAAGGATTCTATTTATGAAGCGGGTTTTGCAAAACACAAAAGTAATCCAATCTAAGATATGTTCAGCATTTTATATGCTCACACGTTTCTCTGTTAAACGAGATATAAAGCATTGCCCGAAACGCCAACTGTGGTAAATGACAAGCGAAACACTCCAAAAAATCAAGCTTTTTTTAAGCACCCCTTTCACTCCCAGCAAGATTCGTTCTTTAAAAAGACATTCGGATTCAAATTCGTTTAATTAGATTCAATTTTTCTCTCAAACTCAATTCTTTAAATTCAATTAAAAAACTTTATGCGGATGGCAAGTGAGTCAAAATACACGTGAAAAAATTTTCCGCCAAATTTGGGTATTCTTGGCAACATAGCACGAGCTATGGTAGTGCCATCGGGTTGAATGTAGCACCAAATAAAAGCCCAAGCGCTTGTGAAAAGCTACGTCAATCGGTATAGCAAGAAATCATGCAACGCACCGAATATTTTAAGTTTATTGTGTGGAGGTCGGCTCCCTACTTTTCAACATTTAGCCGCCCGGGCCCAGACAGGGAGATGGTATGGGAAATAATATCTTGCCTTTGCTTTGTACCAAGTTTCATGGAAATCGGTGCAGGTCGTTCAGTTATGATTTCATGCCTTTAAAAGAAGTAATCCTATGCGTTCTGAGCAAATCTGAGGTTTCAACCCTTTTGTAGCGAGTTGTTAACATCCCATATCAGACCCGCACCATGGGGCCAACTTTGGCCGGGGTCATCATTGAAAGTCAGACTCCGTATATCGACGTATCTTGGACAAAGTAAAAATTGGTCGGAAAAATTTTGAAAAAATGGGACAAAAAATGATTTTCCCCGAAAATCAGGGCTAATTCCAGAAAAATCAGGGAAAATCAAGGAAATTCAGGATGTAAAAAACGAAAAACGACCCAGGCGTTTTTATTAAACAAACTGCGTCTTTTTTAAGAAAAAACGCCGTCGTTTCTTTTGACCAACCCTGGTTAAAAGTCTATGTAGATAGACCCCAGCCCAAGATCAAGATTGGGTGGCGCGCGTCTTACCAGTGCTGTAGCTCTGGTTCTGTACTTTGGGCTTACTTATTTTAAACATCAATGACGAATAAATCAAACTTGATGATCGGTTGGGCCGAATCACCAAGTTTGTCTTTCGCCCATTTGCATACTTACGAGCGATGTCATTTGTGAGCTGTTCATCTTCGAACGATTCGTGACCGATGATTTTGTCGGGAACGAGGTAGGGTGTTGCTTTGTTGAGTACATCTTTCAAATAGTGCAACCCAACGTAGACTTTCGTACGGTTCTCTAAGGGCTCGTCCTCCCTTTCCGGCCTGAAAATAAGACATCACAATTACATCAGATGCGTGTGCTGTATGCATTTACTCGGGCGCAACGAACAGTAGTTTATCTGTTACAACTTATTGTATGTGTGGTGAATATCTTTGAGCGATTCGTGGTCTTCAATTTCCCTTATTCAAGCTGCATTTGGTGTTGAGACCAGGGTTGGGCAAAAAACGTTTTTTTCCAAAAAATCGTTTTTTTTAAAAAAACGTTTTAAAAAAAACATTTTTTTTAAAACGCCCAGATGACCAAAATATGCCCCCAAAAAAATTGGAAAACGCTCATGTTGGGAAGAAAACGTGGTTAAATGAAGTAATTCTATGTGTTCTGAGGCAAAATAAACGGGTTTCAACCCTTTTCTAGCGAGTTCTTAAGATCCCATAGCAGACCCGCATCATGGGACCAACTTTGGCTGGGGTCATCATTGAAAATCAAACTCCGTATATCGACGTATCTCGACAAAGTAAAAATTGGTCGAAAATTTTTTGAAAAAATGGGACAAAAAATTGATTTTCCTTGATAATCAGGGTACATTCCCTGAAAAATCAGGGAAAATCAAGGAAATTCAGGGTTTAAAAAAAACGAAAAACGACCCAGGCGTTTTTTTTAAAAAAAACGTCGTTTTTTTAAGAAAAAACGCCGTCGTTTTTTTGCCCAACCCTGGTTGAGACTTTTCAGAGTGGCGCGGTGCTACACTTACAAAAGTGCTGAACAAAACATGCTCGACAGAAAGTCGGATTTTCCTACTTTGAGAGCCTCAGGGACTCTGGCGGCAACTGCGGTCTGAAGACCGAAAACCTGTGCTCTTGCGAACGTGATTGACTCAAAAACCAGATCCATGTTTTCACAACTTCATTAATTTAATTTAATAATTTACAAGCAGTGAGCGGCGGTGATCACTTGATGTGCTCCGATGATGGATCCACCACACGAGCCAATATTTACGCCACTCGGATGGTGGAACGATACCCACACCTGCCAAGGCCAGCTGTGAGGGATTGCCGGTTGGCCGACTGAAGAATGTCGGAAACCATTTTATTAATTTGACCTTACATGTTCGTCCAACGATTTCACTACAATACACAAAAGGTGGAAGCGCTCTTCAGAGTAGGGACTACAGAGTAGGGACACCATTGGGTGATATTTTCGAAACGGTGTAAAGGTCAGTTGGGTGTAAAGGTCGGTGGAAAGCCCGGTCGACAGCTCAGTGTGATAGACTACGGTGTAAACTTGAAAATTCCCCGTTAATACCTGGCAATGTTTCACGTTTACACCGAGCTACGCCGACCGAGCTTTCGACCGAACTTTACACCGACCTTTACGCCCAACTGACCTTTTTGACCTCGAAAATTCCACCCATTTTGCCCCGATCAGCGTGCTTTTGACGAGTTTTGTTTACAAACCTCTGGTGAATGCGCTTTGTCGATCGAAAATTGCGAATGCCATTCATGTTAGTTTGAAGCTGCACTAATCTCGCATAAAAGTCACTTTTTTAAAAACAGAGTGAGACTAACACCAGACCAACGTATTCGACAGCTCTTGTGGTTCTGCAGCATTTGAATCTTCCTCGATTTTCAGTTGCGAAGTGTCCGGCGGCGTGTGTGGCACGCCACATTTGACTGGCACTGAATATGGATGATTTGAAGCGTTTAATTTTTGCTTAATCCATTTTGGAATTGTGTTCGAGGTTGCTGGCATATTATCCCGCAGGGGAGTTCACTTCGACTTAACCAGCCACCAGCCACGTGTACTCTGTCTCCGTACATTGCGGCAGGGTTGGAAAAAACATTTTTGAATTGAAAATTGTATTTTAAAGAAATATTTCTTAAATAAAGATGTTTTTATAAGTTTCTGAAACGAGATGGCAAAAAATGATTCAAAATTTTTGCAAACATGGAACATAAATACAAAAAACGGCTAATAAAATTCCAGGTATTTCGTAGTTTGTCGTGAACAACTTTGAATTGCTCCGATGAAGCTTCGTTGTGCGTCAACTACTGACGAAAGAAACACATGTATACCTTCCGTTTTGCATCAAGGCAGATGGTAAACGGTTTCTGAGGAGCAGCTAAGATGTGAAAAACCAGAGCCGCATGCACTTTTGTGAAGAAACCATCACGCACCATCACACAGAAAAAAATTACAATTAATCTTAAGCTGGAAGCAGGCCGTTGTTGGACGTCTCAGATAACAATGTTCCCGGCGGAATTTAAAAAAGTATTCTTTTGAAACCGTTTTTTTAAAACACGTGTTTTTTGAATTATGTATTTTTTGAACCCGGTTTTTAAAACACTTGTTTTTTTAATGTTTTGGTTTTTGCCCAACCCTGCATTGTGGGGATGTGTGTGACCACACACGCGCGTGTTGTGCATATGGACACGCTTGGCCAGCTCGCTGAAGTTTAGCGAATAGGTGAAACATAAAAAAATGTCAAGTCAAAGTCAGACCTGACCCCGACAAACAATAACAGCAAAGTGCCTTCATTCAGGCATCAGAACTTTGCTGCAGTCTCGCACTTGAGGCCGGCTTGGGATTTCCTTGAGGCACGTAATGAAACAGGAAGCCAAAATCTGGCCCACAGAGTCAAAGTCTGAACTGAAAGTTAAATCTACAGTATGCCTGACCTACATACTCATAAAAATTCGAGAATTTTCTGTGCCGATAAAGTCGCAAGGATAAAGAAATCCGCATCATCGAGAAGTGCAAAGGAAAAATTCGCAAACTTTTATGTATGTACCTGTTTATGTTATTCTGCCAAATTTTGTGCTTCAGACCTGCAGTATATTTTTGTAATCACTCACAAACCTGGTGGTATCTTTGCGCAACAGCAGTTGACTGAAGGCACACAGGTGCAGCAAAGCAGAATCACCAAAGAATACGCGCCGTTCTTTGTCATGTTTGGGCGTGATGATGGCTTGATGGATTCAATAAGACTGAGTTGCGCTCAAAATGGCAATCGGTACAAAATGGATGCATATTCAGCGAATGTAGTGTCTTGCACGTTGTTGGACTCAGTTAGAACCGCCCCACAACATTTCACAGAGGCGGACGAGCTGCCGAGCCTCATCGGTTTGAACACCGCTGGCCAAAATGACCTCCAAACGCACCAGGAGCAGCTCGCGCAAAACTGCGGAGGATATACAGTACAGTATCTCCCCCACAGGTACCGCGATCTCGCCGACATTCCGGCAAACAGCATTGGGCGGTTGGAGAGGTTACCCACCGTTGTGAGGCGTTGTCATTTCTTCCGGAGCATTTGGCCTGGCTGTTTCGTGCGCATTTGTGGAAACTTGTATGGTGTGTGTCTTTTTCTTTCCAACCGCTCAAACAAGCGCGCAAACTCAAGAACACAAAAGGATCAACAATAGGCGCCCAACCAACCAAAATAACAACTAACGTGCCTGTGCCAATTTCGCTGCCTCATGCATTTTTACGTGGAAAACTCCGGTACTTATGTTTTAACATTTTCAATTAAGTTTTGAACGCTAATGTGTGTATCAGGCCGCGGACTGCGGATCACACTGGCGATGTTGGTGCGCTGCGGCTGGGTCTGTGAAGACAGGGATGAACTTGAGTAGAGTGCACCGTGATCAGTCATTATGGTCATTATGGTGATTTTGCATCACTATATTTCGGAAGCCACACTATTCACCGCCACGAATGAATCCACGATCACTTGATTTATTCGAACAATTGAAACATCAGCAAGCCAGGCACATGGTCGTTCCAGGCAGGTTCGTGAAAAGGCTGCTTTTCTCAAATAACTGTTGTGGGTTTGGATTTTACATTTTCTGATACACTTATGCATTTTGTTCTTCAAAATACCAACTCGTGATGTACAGTATGTTCCAGATTGGCCGACGGAGGCTGCACCCAAATCAAGACGTCTGCGTCAGTGTTGGGCGTGTCAGTCAGCTCTACAAATGCATTGTATCTTGCACAGCTGGTTGGTTCTTGAGGATGGGGAACCTTTACGAACGAAAGCGATTTATTCGCATTCCTCTGAGTAGTGATTTGTTGGGTTGCGCGCTGTTTACTAAAATTAGACGTAAACGACTACTATTGTACATGTGGTTTCGCTAATAAAAAACAATTACAAATTACAAATTAAATTAAATTACAAAAGGCAAATTATGTTTGCAAACTGCATCGCACACAGCCAGCCGGGATCCGTGTTCAATCCAGCCAATCATAGAACTGATCGCTTCTGTCGCCAGCAAGTTTGTTCGCCGCAAAATTCGGGTGTTGACTGTGGATCCAGTACAATTTGCATTCGCCCGACCGTTGGTTGAAGCCGATGCATAATCATGAATCTTTACAGATTGCTTTGTGGTCAGTTCACACAGTCAACTCTCTGGTCGTCAACTCAGCCCACAGGACCCGTCTGCTATGTATTGGTCGCACAATGACTATATATGGGAATCCTTCCCCCTAATTTTCCTGCATTGACATAAGGCGGATATTAGACAATTTTTTTTTCAAATTGAACCAGATTTTAACAAGCACTTTGCATCCTTATCAGTGAGAAGAATGAGAAACACACGTGTGCAGAAGTTTCACCCTGACATCTGGGCAACGTTCGGGTTCGGGTTACTGTAAGCCACGTATTACATGCTTTATATGTGAAATCGATATACAACACGCACACGGGAATCACTCCCGATAAGTAAATCAAGAAAACAAAGAGAAAATAACTCCTTGTCAAAACCTGATTCAATTTGAAAAAATCGCCAGAAACCCTCCTTGACGATGCAGGAAAAATAGGGGATGGATTCTCTGTGCGACCAATATAATACGTTTTGCGCGTTGGTCGTGTTCACTTGAATCCTCGACGACGCTACAAATGCAGCCCTAATGAACGCGGAAAATACCGGAGAATGCCAGATATAAGTTACTCCCCAAATGACTCCCTAGTGGGGAAATTTTTCGAATAAGCCCCCATCCATCGTCATTTTCAGCGATGTTTCATATGCTTTGGACAATTGTTTTTCTTGAACTCAAAAATCCGAGATCTGCACCAAATAAGCCCCCAGGAGACTTGAAATTTTCCGGTAAGTATATGACATTGGCCGCAAAATAATGCACTAATATAGCCAGGTACATAAATGTTCAGTTCCGACGAGGAAAACTGACTATTATGCAGGCTGGCCTGAGTCGACGACAAGTGCACATAAGCCTGCTCCCACACAGCCAGACAATATTACAAGACATGGCAATTAACTACAGTTCCGGGTGCAATTCTAGGCTGAAAGTTGAAGTCGCGTACGTGCAGGGCTGAAAAAAATTTTTTAATTAACGAGCTTTAAAAAAACTTTTTTTGATTTGTAAGAAATTTTTTTACCAGAAAAAGTGTTGCAAACGACGTTTCAGGATAAATGAAATCGATAGAACATATTTTTCAAAAATTGAAAAATTTTTGCCTACGACTGAACTTGTGCGGTGACACCCGGTAGTATTGTGCAGATTCTACGGTCTCCGCTGGTCTGGGGTTGATGTTGACTGACGATGCCATTCTGTCCATTTTGGGCAACATTTTTTGTTAAAAAAAGCAAAATCTGAGTTTCAAAAAAAATTTTTCAAATTTTTAATTAACTACTTTTTTGAAACAACCCTGCTAGTGCTAGGTGTTATTTCACCTACCAAAAGCCGCGCAAATATAGGCATCCTTGCATGTGATTAAACATCCAGCGGTGGTGGGAGCGATCACTTGCTTGAAGATCAACGCGTTTGAAAGCACGAAACTTTCACCCACGAACTCGAAATGTACTGGCAGATGGTCGACAAATTCTGAAAGGTTGGTGTCGGACCAGGTGGCATTACAAAGCGCCCAAGTGTAAACCGCTCTGTGATACAAGTGGAGAGCGAAACCCACCATTCATGTGGTGGCCTCACTTGACGACAAAACAAATATCCAATAATAATAGCACTCGCACTGGCGCACAAATTTGTTTTTATCTTACCATATTCACAGAGGGAATGCAAAGTTCCAGGCGACAGATCGGGGACGTCTTCGTATCCCTGGCCATACGAATGGAAGGTCGCGAAATTAAAGGGGCCGGGGTGAGCTGAAATTTTGGAAGGACGCCCTGTTGTGATCGGAACCAAGAGCATGCCTGCGCTGCTCTATCCAGGCTTGAGCATGTGCCCCACTCACATGGAATAACTGCTAACGCATTGTCAGGCTCGGCGGGTGTCCAATCAATGGCGGCGTCCGGCACGTCCAAATATGAGCCATCGGCGCGCCTCAGACTCCATCCGCCCGCCGGTTCATTGCTGGTGTCTGTCTGTATGAGCGCCGTCCACGAGTTTGGGCTCTCAAAAAGAGTAATTCACCATTTTGGTAGGGCCGGACGGGATATGGGGCCATTCTGGCGGGCGTTGAGATTGGGTGCGTGTCGTCACACGCAATGTCGGCGCAAAGTGCATTCCGGCCTATTTCACATTTCGAAGTATAGTCCAGCCACAGCCACGTGCACATGAGACGACTCTTTTTAAAGCTTGCTTGGCCAGATTCAAAAAATGCGCCGGTTGCACGGGATTTCGCAAACAAAAGAAAGAGATTGGGCCGAGAGACATGATGACAAGTTCCAGCTGGCTGACCTCAAATTGTTGCTTGCTTACGCGAACAGCAACGGCGTTCAACACACAAATGTTTTGTGAGTCAAACGGGAACTTACGCACCGAGGTGGAGAGCGTGTTTTAAAAAATACAAGCGTTTCTCTGTCTCCAATACGTGGAACATAAGTGGATCCGTTCAAGTCAACTTCAAAATAAGTCGTTTCATGAGTTCGTGGCTGGGCTGGACAATTCATAAACTCACGCTGGATGTGTAATAACTTGTGTGCATGGCAATGCCCTCGTCAGCAACCAGTACATTCCAAATTGGGCGGCTGTACGCGAAAGCCAGCCGTCCGTTCTTCAGGCCAGCTATGGCCGGACAAGTATTGGCCTGCATCTGGTCGCCGGTAGCCGTCAGCGTCTTCACAAGGCAACGATTGGCCGCTCTGGCCGCGAGCGTGCCTTGCGCCGCGCACAACGCGTCCGCGGCGGACAGACCTGCGGACAGTGTCGATTTTCTTGGTGCACCCGCCGGGCGGGAAGTCAACGAATAATTTTCGGCCGATGTTTTGTTCTTGGAGAAATGCTAAAAAATGTTTTGAACACAACATCACCACTAACTTGGAGTCGATAATTCAGCACATGCAATAGCAGCAATTAACGGCAGAACAATGATGATCGTCAACATAGTCGCTTATTGAATGATTAATTATGTGATTTTTTGCGTCAGTTGGCTTCGAACACAACCGAAGCCAGTGATTGCTTATGATGCAATACGATTACAATACGCCCAGTCGGACGTGTCAGTTTGTTGTTAATCTAGTCGCGATTCGGAAAACAAGCAACAGTTGCACAGTAGAAATGCCGATAAAAAGCGCTTGCCGGCCAGTTTTTTGGTCATGGTCATGCGCTGTTCATTTATTTGTGCTTTTGTTCCGAAAATGGGAACCATCGCTTGGGGCGCAGCCAGGCGGACGCGGTTGGTTGCGGTTTAGAAAAACGAGCTATGCATGCCCCAGGACCGCACCGCGTCTGCCTGGCCGCACTTGCGGTTGCGGCGCATTCTCGAAACGTTGGATGTCGTACATAAAAAATGAATCAACCCGCGTCGAGCCAACGTCGCAAACGTGCCCTGGCCAAGCGCCAGCGCTAATTGGTTCATTTTTACGTACTGCAGTCAACGAAATGTTTCGATATTGCACCGCAAACCGCAACCAGGCAGACGCGGTGCGGTCCTTATTTTGCTGCACCGCAAACCGCCTGGCCGCGACGGTAGCTGTGTCTTGCGTGATTTCGGTCACATCTCAATGTAGGTTTCGTCAATACTGTACATGCCTGCAACAAATATCGAACCTATGTAGTACAACATCATCAATGGCAAGCACATTGTCATCCACGAGCATGCGGGGTCTGACTTTGGCCAATTGTGAAATAGTTGATGCAATTGGCCCGCGCGTGAAACTGTTGAAACAGCATTCGCGAGCGATGAACTATGTTTGAATACCATTACCTCCAACAGAATTGTGCCCCTGGTCCCAACAAACAAACACGTCAAAACTGTACATTCTATATAGGCGCCACAGCTTGGTGATGTCTGCATTAATGTATTCTGTTCCGTGCTCGGACCATGAATCAAGTTCATTTCCATTGTTCTGCCTTTCGTTATTGTTAAAAATAAGATTTTGATTGATAAGTTCGGTATAAAGTGCAAGTTCAGTAGCAATGCAAATGCAATGGGCCAGATGAAAAATATGCATGATGAAACTATAGGCTCGTATTCAATACATTGTATATACTATTATACCTACGCATACAGCAGTACCATATTCCGAATAAAAACGCCCGGGTAACACAGATGCGCATGTTCAACAAACCAACCAGGTGGCCGGGCAATTGAGCAAAGCACATTTGAGCAAGACCACTTTGAGCAAGAAAAAAGGGAAGAGCCAAAAGAGCAGAGCACTTATTTTGTCCCAATGGCTCAGGCTTGGGCTTCTTCAATATCAGGCTTAGGCTTAGGGTTAGGCCTACACTTAGGCTTAGTTTTGTGTTTGGGCTTAGGCCTATTTGTTTTTCTGCTCTTTTGGCCTCTGCTCTTTTTCACTTGCTCAAAGTGGTCTTGTTCAAACGTGCTTTACTCAATTGCCCGTCCGCCACCAACCAACCTGCAGCCCATGGCCGCTGTGTTCAATTTGCAACCCGGGCCGTACATATGTGTCACATGTCAGAAGCTGATCAGAACGAATGTGAGTTCCGATTGATCCCAAACACAACGATGTGTGTTATGATGTGCAATGTCTCCGTGCCAAGTCCATTGTCTCATCATTACGCAAACGCCAGCAGTGGTGTCGTTGGGGAGGGGGTTACCCGCCCCTGGTAACGGGGTTACCCCCCCCCCCCCCCCCGGAATCTTCATTTTTACGCCCATGGGTATCCGGGATCCTGACTTTTGTGCCGGGGTATCAAAACAACCCCTAAAATGATACAATTTTCTTTCCTCCAACAGCGATTTTACTGAATTTTCACTCACACGATTCCATGAATCTGATGTTCGTAAAATCCACTGCAGGGTTGTTGACGAACAAAAGCGAATTGATTCAGTTTAGTTTTCTTTTTGTTTAACGTGATCATGAAGCAAAACTTCAAGCAGCACTTTTTACTCAAGAATTAGGTCCGAGTGTTCAGCAGTTACTCAGCATTAAAAACACCCATTGTGATGAGGGAGCAATACCCAGTTAGTGGACTGTTTCATGAGTCAAAGCCTACAGTGGAAAACCCTCTGACACATAGGGCCTGAATAATTTTCCAAAAGTGTCAAAATAGGCACTTTTTCAAGTCACTCAGTCTTTGTTTTCCATTATATCGACTTGTGGTCAGAAACCGACTGACACCAGTATAGCTTGGGTGCACAAGCACGTGAAACAAACGAACCGGTGTTCACACATAGAGCAAAGTGAAGCAGAGATGATGCAGCGGTACACATACTGCAAGAGATTTGGACAAACAGCATTTAGAATCGTTCCAGCTGATTTCCACCAATAATTTTATGCCTGATCAACGAAACATACAAGTTACGGTTACAACCTAAATTTAGATTTTTTTATCTGCGCGCACAAATCGTAAACTATTTATTTTCTTGTTATTACATGATAGACATGGAAAGGTATAATAGTGGAGAATTGGCTGCGAATTACTCACTGAACCGACGTAAATATACAGTCATAGATCAGCATGTACAGTACATGTATTGGGAAAGCTTGACGAACAGAAAATTACCACAAACGAAAGAAGAACGAACAATAACAATAACGCCTACACATAAACGGATAAAGAAATAGACTGCCGAACAACAAACCAACGAAGTTGCACATGTGAAATTATACATTAAATCCCGATGTCCCCCTGGGTGTCGATGCCCCCTGACATGAAATCACCTTTACATGACGCGTAGTTGCACGCCAATCGACTTTGGGTTGTTCCTGCTTTCTAAAAGTCACCAGTGGAAGACACGTACTCGGCATCATCAGCCATCACAAATCACCATCGGCAGCATCCGGGTGAAATGAAAGTATTTATCTACTACTGCTCTCCCCGATGCCGCCGATGGTGATACGTGATAGACGGTTCGACGTATATGATCTCCATTTGTCAGATATAGCAAGCCGCAACGGCTCTTCGTCGATTCGCATGCAACTACATTTTGTATCCCTCACATACTTTCCCATCAGGGCGACATCGACACCCAGGGGAAAATCGAGCTTGAATCAAATTATATACTGCATTAAATATGGTATGGAATTAAAATAATCGTCCATTAGGGTACCAAATTATTGTGTTTGCAAAAGATAAGATACAATGACTCTAACAGGCCAAAGGTTACCAAAATCAACCCCACGATTAGCAGAAATAGTTTGAGAATACATACACAGAATTTGCGGTATACTGGATTAAATTTTGATATTTGTCAGGTGGAAAACAAATCTGGTGCAGCGAACAACACAAATACAGCAGAACAATAAAGATCACCAACACAAACAAGCAAACACACAACACACAGACAGAAAACAGCAGGATATCATGAATGTAGAATAATTGGGTGCCGACTTACAACAACACGTGTTTCGAAATAATAATGTCGAGGAACCCAACAATTGTACACCCATGCACATTGAGCCAAATTCACAAGATGGCATTGACGAATGCGATGTTTTAAAATTCTTGACATTGTAATCACTACTATATTACGCACCCACGTGCAGAGCGTAGAACGTGTACTTGTCTGCCATCAAGCGTGTCACTGTGTGTGAATATGACTCAAAGAAAACCCAAACTGCACCAAACAACAACAATAACGGCAATTTTACAAACACAAACGATGCAAAACAGCCCCAACACCAATAAATTCCCAAACACGCCGCGCGTCTCGGCGCCACCAGTGATTGCCCCAGATTTGGTTGCAGATTTTAGACACAAGAATTGTACGAGCCACACAAGAGCACAGACACATACACACAATATTCGGTTGGTTGTTGTTGTTGTTGGACGTGATAACGACAGACACACAGGCGCCCAGAACCACGTCTGGCACATATACAATGACCAGCGTTTACGTCGTGTGTGTCTGGCTTGATGTTGACGACGGGAAACAGTCCGAATATGGTTCACGTCCACATTCATGTGTGTGCGAGTGCTGCATGAGTTTATGTGTGTGTGCGCTCGTGCCCGTCGCTGATTGGTCAATGCTCCCAACCAATCAGCAGCGTTGATCGAATCAATCAACCAATCGATGACGATGATTCACACCCAGGCCGTCCAGCCCTCGTACATCAACGCCAGGTTGTCAACGTCGGTCGCTTCGCTGATCATCGAATCAACCTGATGTAGCAAGGCAAGTCATGGTCTTGGTCCGGTTGGTATTGCATGACAACTCCTTGTCAAAGTACGGATAAAATTGCGAGCCGCATGCACACTAACGCAATTCTGTCTGGGCTCTTATTTTGGTGCAACACCAACAGTGACTGGCGAATAAATTCTTGGCTAAACCTGATCAATTTTTACACTGGTCAAAAAAATGCGCCAACTTTGTCAATCGTCACCGAATACAGTTGAAAGCAAATGCTGCGAAAAACCATATTTCCACATTCGCATGCCATGGCACACAGGGACGGTGCCCTGAACTGCCAAGGCCACTGCCAAGAAAATTAACCTGTTCTTCCACGGTGACGCGTTTCGGTTCGTTACTATCGTCTCGTCCCTCCAATTTGTGTCGTACGCGACGCCACACGCCCATCGCGTGCGCGTTACGCTCCTCGCGTGACACTGCAAACACAAGGTACAGCGCTTGTTGATACAGTCACACCTCCACATAGTGAATCCCTCTACGTAGTGAATGAATGACCAGTCCCCAAATTGATGTAAATGCTCCCATGCGGTGTCCACATAGCGAACAAAATTGTCGGTTCCCATTCTGTTCACCATGTAAAAGGGGTTGCCTGTGTTGAAACCACTTCATTTCTTTTTAATGTCTACTACAGCCAAATAAAATCACTGTGCTGAACTTCGCACAAACGTATATCTTATTGTCGAAACATTTCATTTGTTCTTTTTGAAGACGCCTATCCCGGATAGAATCTGCACACATCATAGTGTATCGCCTGCGATCTGTTATTAAAATCCACTTAAAGTGGATAGAATCTAAGCTTCGATCAAAAAATCCTCATTTCATGAAAAAATGAGTCATTATTGAACGTGAAAAATCACAAACAAATGCCACCAAAATCCAAATCCAACCATTTCGTTTCACATCTTTGCCAGTTGTCGTTGCTGTCAGTTTCGGTTCTGCGTCCGGCAGTACTTCGGTTGTGTGCCCATCGGCCGTTGACTCAGTCAGACTCGGCCATTGACGATCAGTCACACCACTGTCCAAAGCGAGCAGCGCGTCGTATACACTGCAATCACGGCAGAGTTGTGCACATGGACTGCGCCTATATAGCTCGTTATTTTTCGTTGAAACAAAAAAAACGCTTTTTTTCGGAAAAATTATATTTCTCAAGTTTTCGCCCGCAAGTAATTTATGACCACGTTGTTGTTACGTGTGCTCAATTCCAACACCTTTGGTGACGTTGCTGTCCGAGTTGCTCTCAACTACAGACAACTAACTGCCTGTCACTGTTTCTTCGATACTAGAAAAAGTGAACTTGGCCGACTAGAAAAAATAAGATAAAAACAATTTTCTCAACACTGACTGTGTGTCCGGTCACTTACGTGGGCAACGCAGCCAACACGGTGCTGACGGCCACAAGCGCTTGTGTGACATTCAGTGGGTCGAGCATCAGTTGTTGTGCGTCGTCACCAACCAAACGCAAATAGTCGGTGATTGGCTCGATGAACTGGCACTTGTAGTTGGTGATGTACGTCGAGAAACGGTTTTGATTCGACGCTGTTGTTGTGGTTGATGGGATGGTGGTCTCCAACTGAAAATGGGGGTGAATTATTGTTGTTTGATTGACGATTATTATGCGTTTCATTCGACAGAACACATGCCATGGAAACTGCCTTTTTCACAAACCTTAACCTACTAATCGAGTTTGCGAAACATTTTCTTCCTCTCACCACCGCTATAGTAAGTTTCTAATTTCACTACCTCACGCATTTCTACAGACGCAGGAAAACTCCCGTTCGAAGTCGAAGCAGGCAACAAGCTCAACACACAGTCAACAAGCCACGCAGCTGACACACATAGCTTGTACGACTGAAACATTCGAAACGCACACGAACCAGCTGCGTGGCTTGTTGCCGGCCTCGATTTCGAACGGGTTTCCCTGCGTCTGTAGAAATACATGAGGCAACGAAATTAGAAATTTACTATACCAATAACAGACCGTCATTAATCTTCGCCTAACGACTTGCGCACTTTGTTTGCTGTTGTGGAAAATTATCATGAACAATAACTAAAAGACAGTTCTCTTGCGCTCATCTTCCAATAAGACCGAACAATTGTTTTGGAAATGTTTGTATTCCACCACGTTTTTCCAACGAAGAGGGCAAAACTCACTGCAGTTACATTATTATGTTATAGCTATTTTCCTATTTTATGTGACTGTGAGCGAAAAGGCATCGAAGCCCAAATTTTCACGCAAATTTATACCGAATTCACTAAACATTTATTCCTTATTTGTTCTTTATAAAATCCGATTTTTTTTCGCAAGTTTTTCTTGTGTAGTGAGTGACTTATGGGTCCCCAGATTATCAAGGCACGGAATTTATACCGAATTCATTATGCATTCCCTTCGCAACGCTAATCCAAGCCAAAACACACCAACCTTAGCGAGTGACCTGAGGACGTATCGAACATCGCTCATCATTTGATGGTGTGCGCCCAACGTGTTGCGAACCAACTGTGCGTGCAGCACACTCTCACCCTGACACAGCAAGGGAATGGTGTTGGAACTATCGCATCGCAAACAAAAGAAAAAATCGAAAGACAAAATACACCGACACGAGCCCGATTTCGAAGGTGGTGTGTATTAGAAACGAATAGAAAGAGAAAATCATCATGTACCACTTTGTATTCTTCAACGTGTAACATTTCCCGAGTCAGCCAGCAGCCACGTCAGAATGTTTCACTATTCTGCCAGCTGCGAAATCGAGCTCATGTTGGTGTAGTTTGCCAATACATTCACAAATTTTTCGACCAACCACAAGTTCGGTCAATGATTCCTGACGGGTCGTGATCTGTATTTGTAGTTGGTTCAGTTCGATTTCGGCGTTTCTGTAAAAATTGAAACTAAGACAGTTGTTGCCAGTCAGTTTGCTTGCATGGGGCGGGGGTGGGGATTGACTGATGATGGTGGGCTTCAAAATATTGTTGTGTATACCAGTGTTGTGAAACAGCAGCTAGCCAGTCACGCACTGGCTGCATGTAAACACGCCCACGCATCGACACACACTGTCAACTGGCTGAGGTTTCACAGATGGATGCATCGTATAAAAAACTATTTTCTGCCAAGGTCAATTCAAACCCAACGCCAACTATTATGTCAGCGAAGTTCGCACCTGCCATAATAGCCAATCAAGATCAGCGATAGCGCAAAATATCCAGTAAACATGAACAAATGCGAGAAGCAATCAAAAAGACGTCTTACTCGAGCAATAAGATGCTCGATGACCTTTTTTGAGGTCAGTTGGCCAGAGGTGTTCGCACCGACGAGGCCTGGAACCACGCCCGTGTGTGAAAACTGGCCGAAACAGACAAAACTCAATGTCGTTACACCATTAATATACCTTCAAATATACAAAACCGAATCCAAATAATCCACAAGCATAAACCAACCGTTGCTGTACGACATCGACGTGGTCGGCCAACGCCAATTCCTCTTCGATTCGATTGAGTCGTTGTTTGGCGTCGCCCAATTCGCGATGCGCCGCGCTCAACGCAGCCAGATGCGACACGAGCGCTTGTAGCACGTCCGACAGCTTCGACCTGCAACCAACGACGATAAGAATTGCAATAATTTTCGCCTATTTTTATCATACTGAGACCATCATTTGTCTTTTGGCCCTTTCCCACAGCGAGTATTTGTCGGTTTCCAAGCAGGTCACCGAGACATACCAATGGACGCGAGAACAAGACACAGTCAACTCTAGCAATTGGGAGGTTAACGGTAGATCTGGAACCAAAAATACGTTGACTTTATGGAGAAAATACACTACGAAGGTTTACCACATAAAGAGTCGACTTGAAAACCATCGAAAACCCAAGCTGAAGTCGTCTACGCGCCCCGCCGGTGCTTGTTTTGAGATCACATGGTGATCAGGTGCCTTCGCACTGACGATGACTCCCAGTGATGTGGTTGCCCCCCCCCCCCAACTGCCAGCTAGCTTTTCCGCTCATCAAGTCAAAAAAGTGCTGATTTTAGTGACAAAATGACCATTTTGGCCCATAAAACGGTCAAATTTGTTCACACATGCACAAAAACACGCATTTTAAGGCTGATTTTGGCATAATTTCGACCAATTTTTATACCCCTGTTTTTGACTTCTGGACCAATACCCCCAAACCGGGGTACCCGGCTAACTAGCTAGCTTTCTTGCTCGGACCAACCACATCACTGGCGCCGCCCATCAATAAAAAACGTGTCAAAACCGGGGCAACCGAAAAAACAACAACTCATATTCCACCATCGCAATATCACGAACTTGTTCGACATCCATCCAACGGCCAGTTCGGTCCGTCTCAATTTGAACATCCTCCGGGCCAATTCTGCTGCCAGCTGCATACTCGCTTCGTCCGCTCTGCAAAAAAACAACAATAACCATGTCAATCATATATTGGTTGCACAATGGCGTTATAAGAATCCATCCAAGATTTTTCCTGAATGGCAAAGCACGTCTCGATGCAGATCACAAGCGCCCTATTTATATTTTTTCCAAAACATTTCTTCCGATATCACGGTTGAGTTGCTTGTACACAGTGAGTGCGATACCTGCAAAACTTTTTGGAAAAAATATAAATAGGGCGCTTGTGATCTGCATCGAGACGTGCTTTGCCATTCACGAAAAATCTTACTAATTCTGCTTGGTCTTTTTGTGACTTATAGATTACAGTGATGATTTTATATTGGGTACGGCGCACTGTGAGATATTAGTGCCCGGTTTTTCAACGATTGTTTATGTGTCAAACGCGAAACATTTTCAGCGATGCAATACAAATAACGGGTTCAGTTGTGCTATCCGAGGTAATGCTCTCGGCCAGACCATTACCAGGCCATCAAAAACATCTGACGTTTCACAACTTTAACATTATAACATTCCCAAGTCGCATCACCTGGTGCTGCCATACACCGTGATGGCGACTTGCGGCATCACCAGCGTCGGTGCCATGGCCGTGTGCATCGTGTCGTTGGGTTGGGCCCAGTCCACCAGCGGGTCATAGACAAACGCTTCCAGCAACGTCAGTAATGTTTCACGGCCCGAACGCAGCACCGACAACACGCGTTCGCACGAATGGCGGAAGATACCCTGAATGAACAAGGCAAGCTTGATAAAAACGAGCGTCCTCACCACAGGAAAAACCTCCATGGTTTCTGTGCGTGGTTAACATTCTGCAACTTTGGTCCGAATCCGCATGCGGCCTCGTAATTATAACAAATTTTGCACTCCATACAGTGCATAGTTTTTGAACGTTCTTCAACGGGACAGAAACTGCCAGGTTCCGATCGATTCATCATATGGACATGGTAGACCGTATGCACTTTCGGACAATAGTTCACCAACAAACCCAACCTCAACACCGGTCGGGCCCAGCGCGGTGGCCAAATTGTTCGTCATCCGAAACGGCACAGTTTCGGGCACACGCAGCTTGCGGCCTTTCTCGAAACAAATGTTGTAGTCGATGTGCACGATCTGCAATCAATCGGTTGCTGTTTATAAATTATACGCCATCAGTTGTGGAGTTTTTTTAAGAAAGATGCGGTGTACCAGGGCATCGTCAGTGCGACCAGTGCACAAGACGGGCACAGAGGGAAAGGGTAAGAAAAACAACAGTTTCGTGCTGTGCGGGGCGTTTAGGAAATACGTCGAACGCTCATCAGTTGTCATTACGCCACAACATCTGTCGTTTGACATCGCAAACCATTTAGAACAGTTGTGTTTGAGTATGAAGACGCGCCATTTAGGAATGTTTGCACCATATTTACCGGCCACAGGTTCATGTTCCATTTACTACATGGCTGGTAAAGTTTTGAGCTTTTACCCGTCCGTTTTAGCGCTGGCTGGTTTTGTTATTCAGCAGACTTTCAAATTTACCAGCCAAACGCTGTAGTGGACAAATTTGTGAAAAGAAAAACCGTGCGTCCGTCGTCATACCACATTCATATCACTTCCATCAGACTATACATGTGTATTTTTCCGAAAAACATGTTTTTGAAAAACAGCTAGTGGAAAAACGCCTATTTTGGAGATTTTGTCGGACAGGGGCCTGAAACAGACTAAAAATGCCCTTGGGAGTTTGAAAAATGTTCATTTTGGACTGCTTAGCACCGATTTAGAGTGCTTTTGGCAACATCATTGCGCGATCTTCGAAAATTTCTCGAAAAGCGACGAAAAAAACCGTTTTTCTCCCAAAGGTTGCCAATTGGAAAAATTTCCGGAAAAATAAAAACAGCATTTTTGCAGGCCTCGGAAAAAACCGGGTTTTTCAGGCCCGCAAAGATAAATCAGACCCGCCTCGCCAGTATTGATGTCGAGCAGGACATTGTCTAGATGTCTATCACCCAGCCCGATCACGTATCCGATCACCGACATCACGGCCGTGCTGCGACCGAAACGTGACGTCAGACGCCACCAGACATCGGCGTTCGACGAACGACACCACAACTCCCTGAGATGGTGGTAGGTGAATAATATTGTTTGGCGAGCAACAGTTTACATGACGCAGTTTGATGCTGGCATTGATCTCTGATCTCCATGCTCGAGGGCGGAAAGAAGCCCGTTGCTCCCCCGCCAGGTCCCAATAAGTTTCCACACACACATATATATATCTTTCGAAACTTATGATACAGTTCTTCGGGCTAGCGCAGTGACAAATTGCACACTTCTGGAAGTGCCCAGATTGCGATCTTGAAGTTGTGCAAACCATGTTTTTGAAGTTTACTCGGCGCAGCTTATGTTTTACAGGTATATGGCTTGAGTTGATTTGCAGCGGCATACTGAAAACGCTACTTCTCCAAAAAAAACTAGTTCATAAAACACAACAATCATCTGCCCCGCTTTTCTGCCAAAAGAATAAACGGTGATTAGCGGGAGCACAACGTGCGCATGGTAACCACTTGCGTCTGGCCTATCCTCTTTTATTATTTTGACAGAAAAGCAGGGTATAACATCCAGTGACCAACCCTGTAGAGTAAAAATAAGAATGTAGGCGTCAGCCAACCTTGCCAACAGATCTTTCGGTGTTTCGTCAATCAACGCGTTCAGCACGGCGCGCTGAACGGACACCGGCCATTTGTGACGCGCGTCAAAGTCGCGAATGCCCTATTAGATGATGACACAAACAGATTTTGGCTTTTGGAGAATGAAGAAAAAACGCTGAAAATGTGTCGCCGATTGGCGTCAGTTTAGCATCGTACCACCCGCTGTCAATCTCATGATAACTTACTTGGAAAGGGATACGAGAGAAATCAAGGATTGAAAATCAAGAAAAAATAAGTTCCCAGAAATAATGGCCGTTGTGCAGTTTGCCAGCAGGCGCGCGGGGCCTGTCCTTGACGGGGGGGTGCGCTGGGCAGAAAAAAATGAGTTTGTGTCATATTTTGCGTTTTCGGTGTTTCTGTGATTTCGACAACAATAAAGGTTGTTGTCATGTGAACTGTGAGCAACATTTGAAGTCGTCGATATCAACAAAGAAACCGCAGGACATGATATGATACAAACCATCTTGTGGGGAAAGTGCATTCCGGTCACTGGGCCATTAGTTTTATGTGGATGTTATTTTTCACATGATTTTCACAAAAACGACGACGACCAGATATTGACAACAGGCTGTGCCACGCTAAACCAAGGCCAAACGACGAAACATTTCATCTGGCAGTTTGAGGACCGTCGAGACATACTGGCTTGTCGTGCTATGAATAGTGGCTAAAACGCTCTTTTTGGCAATGAGTGAGTTAAAAAAACACTATTTTCGTTCATAAAACTGTCTTCATTCCTAATTATGAATCAAACACAAAATAAAACAAAGTCAGACACAAACCAACCTTTTTCTCCAGCGCCGGTCGTATTTTGTTGGCGTACATCTCGCTCGGTCGCAACGTCTGCGCACTTCGATGGTTCGGCTCGTTGGCGACCTTGCAAAATCAGGATACTTTCCTTGATAATTCAGGTTTCATCCAAATGCCCATCGGCGAAAACAGACTTGGTGATCGGATAGGACGCATACCATGTTGCTGTGATGTTTACATTGCATTATTCATGAACAGCGTAAATGTTGTTGTACCCAAACAGTCAAAAAGCAACCTTTACGCTGGTCGAACTTGGTGGCACCCGTAAATCAAAGCAGCAGAATTCACGTGACCGATACGGAACTGGACATGATCAATCACCAAGTTTTGATTTCGCGCCATATATCATCCTCCACACCCACCTCCCTCTGCTGCCACTTGCGATACAATGTGAACACGGGCGTCGCACCGTCGACCCAACGAATCAAACCGGATCGCGGCCCGAGCGGCGTGACCCCGTAGTGACGGGCCAGATACGGCGGGCCGGGACTGCAATGGCAAGTTTCGTATGCGAATTGCAGTTTGGTTTATATTTTTTGGGTCGAACTAGAAGCATGACGATTAAAGGCAACCAATAAGAGCTTGATCTACATATAATAGCCACAAAACATTTAGTTCTGTGTATACTTGCGGGCCGGAAAAAAACCGTTTTTTTTCGGAAAAAATCAGAAAAAACCGTTTTTTCCGACCCGGAAAAATACGTTTTTATCTTTCCGGAAATTTTCCCAAGTGGCAACTTTTGGAAAAAAACGGTTTTTTTCCAAAAATTTCCGAGAAATTTTCCAAGGTTGCGAAAGGATGTTGTCAAAACCAATGTAAATCGATGCTAAACAGTTCTAAACGAGCACTTTTTAATCTCCAAGCGCATCTTTAGCCTGTTTCAGACCATTTCCAGACAAAATTTCTTCAAAATAGGCGTTTTTGGACCATGGGTATCCTTAAGTACTGGAAAAATATTTGAAAAAAACGGTTTTTTTCCAAAAAATATATTTTGCGGAAAAATACGCAAGTATAGTTCTGTGAACCAACGTGACAATCAACTATTCAAATGTGAAATTACACAACAACAACAGCCAACCTTTTCTTCTCGCCCAGCATCACATTGCAAACTTCGATCAATTGCATCACACGTTCGTCCAGATGCAAGTCCTCCATGCCTTTGAACAGGAACACGTAGCTGCAAATGGAAATCGATTAATATTGATTCATCAGTCGATTGATTAACGACAAAAACTTCAAGATCGGTTCGGTGCGGTCTTGCCTTGGTCACAGGATATTGCGTGAAGGATATTTCAAGATTTACTGAAGCCACCAACTTGGCGAAAAAAAAACTTTTGCCCAGATCGAATTCAGAAACATTCCCGTGGCGCGGAGCAGGTCCGATACGATCATCAAGTTTTTTGATTTCGTCCTAAATGACCAATCAGCCAATCAGCAGCACGCACTGTTTGCCATCTGATCCCAAAAACGATATCTTTTTCGGTCTGGTCTTCGTCGGCAGAATGGTGACGGTCGACATCATGCGTTGCACAGTCACCAGGTCGTGGTCTGCGGCCGGCACCAACTGGCCCGGAATCGGCATGCGTGTGCCTGAGTGGACAAGGCAAGTTGCACTCAAGTGAACATGAGGGAGTCAGGAATCAGTGCTCCATTTGTACGACAACACAACTTGGATTTTTTGAATGTGCAATAACATAAACATAACGAACCAGTCATAGCTGACAGCACCGGGCTGATGTGCCACAGATCCAGCACCAAATTGGTGCGCTTCAGAGCTCGCGTGGAAAGTGTGGTGCACAGCTGCAATTGACATCTCCTTTAATTACAAATTTAAGT
>JASAMV010006649.1:0-11201 GCA_030248065.1 Rhynchonema sp. JSB1_4
AGGGGAGCAGTGCGTGGGGAGGGGGCTTTTTGTTCGGGGGGGATTGTTTTAGGGGGGGGGGAAGGGGGGATTGTTTTGACTGGGGGGATTGTTTGTTTCGCGTTGCCAAAACTTTTTGTTCGGGGGGGGCAATTGTTTTCCACCCAAAATCCTCTTTTTCGCTGGAGCAAGTTCCAAGGGGGGGGGGGTGGCTCCCAAAATTCCTGTGTTTGGTGTTCCAAAATGCCAAAACTTAGAATGCCAAAACTTTTTGTTCGCTGGGGGGGGCCGATTGTTTTATTCCCAAAACTACCCGAAATCCTCTGCCAAAAATCCTGTGTTTGGTGTTCCAAAATGCCGGTTGTTTTACACCCAAAATCCTCTTTTTCGCTGGAGCAAGTTCCAAGGGGGGCTTTTTCGCTGGAGCAAGTTCCAAGGGGGGGGGGGGTGGCTCCCAAAATTCCTGTGTTTGGTGTTCCAAAATGCCAAAACTTAAAATGCCAAAACTTTTTGTTCGCTGGCGGGGGGCCGATTGTTTTATTCCCAAAACTACCCGAAATCCTCTGCCAAAAATCCTGTGTTTGGTGTTCCAAAATGCCGGTTGTTTTACACCCAAAATCCTCTTTTTCGCTGGAGCAAGTTCCAAGGGGGGGGGGAACCTTGGCTCCCAAAAAATCCTGTGTTTGGTGTTCCAAAATGCCAAAAGTTTTTGTTCGCTGGGGGGGGCGATTGTTTTATTCCTAAAACTACCCGAAATCCTCTGTTTGGTGGCTGGGGGGTCCCCCCTATTTTTGTTCGCAGGGGGGGGGCGATTGTTTTATTCCTAAAACTACCCGAAATCCTCTGTTTCGTGCCTGGGGGGGTCCCCCCTCTCGGGTATCCCGATATAATCCTCTTTTTCGCTGGAGCAAGTTACCGGAAATTGGTCAAAATCCTCTGTTTTGCGTTCCACAATTGAAAACTTTTTTGTTCGGGGGGGGAATTGTTTTACACCCAAAATAATCCTCTTTTTCGCTGGAGCAAGGGGTCCCCCCTCTCGGGTATCCCAATCCGAAAGAAAGGGATGTACCGCCTGTTGCCGCTCCGCACCAGGAACTACACTGTGAAGGAATGTCTGTTTTGCGTTCCAAAATGCCTAAACTTTTTGTTCCGGGGGGGGGGGGGGAATTGTTTCATGGTCAAAATCTTCTGTTTTATTCAGTACGTCTGTTCCCCCTCCGAAAGAAAGGGATGTACCGCCTGTTGCCGCTCCGCACCGGGGGAATTGTTTCATGGTCAAAATCTTCTGTTTTACTCAGTACGTCTGTTCTCCCTCCGAAAGAAAGGGATGTACCGCCTGTTGCCGCTCCGCGCGAGGAACAACACTGTGAAGGAATGTCTGTTTTGCGTTCCAAAATGCCTAAACTTTTTGTTCGGGGGGGGGGAATTGTTTCATGGTCAAAATCTTCTGTTTTACTCAAAATGCTCTGTTTCGGGTTGCGTACCGAAAATCTTCTGTTTCGCTGGCACAAAATGTGTTTCGCGTTGCCAAAACTTTCGGTGCGGGGGGGGGATTGGAGCAAAATCTGTTTCGCGTACCCAAAATCTTGTGTTTCGCTGGAGCAAGATCTGTTTTGCGTTCTAAAATGGGAAAACTGTTTGTTCGGGGGGGGGGGGGGGCAATTGTTTTCGAGGTGGGGGGGGGGCAATTGTTTTCGAGGTAAATTTCCGACCTCTAAAATGGCTTCTCCAAATTTGGGTCCTGCCCCCCTCCGGGTCCCCTCCCCCTCGCTCCCCCCCCCCCCCCCCCCGGGTGGGTACGTCTGTTCCGCCTCCGAAAGAAGGGGATGTACCGCCTGCTGCCGCTCCGGACCAGGAACTACACTGTGAAGGAATGTGTGTTTTGCGTTGCAAAATGCCTAAACTTTTTTGTTCGGGGGGGGGGATTGTTTTATGGTCAAAATCTTCTGTTTTACTCAAAATGCTCTGTTTCGCGTTCCAAAATGCCAGAACTGTTTAGTTGGGGGGGGGGGAATTGTTTTGTACACAAAATCTTCTGTTTCGGTGGAGCAAAATATGTTTTGCGTACCCAAAATCCTCTGTTCCGCTGAAGCAAAATTTGTTTCGCGTTCCAAAATGCCAAAACTCATTGTTTGGGGGGGGGGGCTGGAGCCCCGGGTGGGTACGTCTGTTCCGCCTCCGAAAGAAGGGGATGTACCGCCTGCTGCCGCTCCGGACCAGGAACTACACTGTGAAGGAATGTGTGTTTTGCGTTCCAAAATGCCTAAACTTCTTTGTTCGGTGGGGGGGGATTGTTTGATGGTCAAAATCTTCTGTTTTACTCAAAATGCTCTGTTTCGCGTTCCAAAATGCCAGAACTGTTTAGTTGGGGGGGGGGAATTGTTTTGTACACAAAATCTTCTGTTTCGGTGGAGCAAAATATGTTTTGCGTACCCAAAATCCTCTGTTCCGCTGAAGCAAAATTTGTTTCGCGTTCCAAAATGCCAAAACTCATTGTTTGGGGGGGGGGGCTGGAGCGGAATTGTTTTTTACTCAAAATTCTCTGTTTCGCGTTCAAAAATGCCAAAACTTTTTGTTTGGGGGGGGGCAATTGTTTTATATCGAGAATTTTCTGTTTCGCTCGAGCAATATCTGTTTGCCGTTCCAGAATGCCGAAACTTTTTGTTCGGGTGTGGGAGGGATTGGTTTATACGCAAAATGTTCTGTTTCGCTGGAGCAATCTTCTGGTTCGTGTTAAAAAAGGCGAAAACTAGCGGTGCTGCAAAATTTATCGGGAACATTTTTGTCCTGAATATCACATGTGGGGGGATTGGTTTATACCCAAAATCTTCTGTTTCGCTGGAGCAATGCTAGCGGTGCTGCAAAACTTATCGGGAGCATTTTTGTCCTGAATATCACACGCTATTTATTTAAACGTGGCCAACTTGGGGTTGACGGTCGTTTCGGGATTGTAGCGTACGGCGTACCCGTTGGGCGCGATGGCTTGCGATCTGAAATTGCCGAACCTACGGGAAGGGTGAGTTACACCGAAATTCGAGGTCATGGTAAATGCCCAGTCAAGGCAGGGAACAAGCTCAACCGACCATGCGGGCTGCTGATGCAGGTTTCATACGTTTCGTCAAGACCGAGCGTGTGGGTGCCACGTGGTCTGTTCATAGCCCCTTCAGGTTGTTTGATGTTTGAGCATGATAGGTGACGAGGGCTTCAAGAGTTTGTTCATAGCCGGTTCAGGTTGTTTCCTGGTTTCACATGGTAGGTGACTACGGTAGCATTTGTTTTGTACGTGCCTCGTTCATGGTCGGTTCAGGTTGTAGGTGGTTTGTTCATAGCCGCTTCAGGTTCTTTGATGTTTCTCCATGATGGGTGGCTACGCTACGGCTGGTTTTTTTTGTATATTTCAGAGACATCATCTTCAACCGTAACAAACGGACGTCTAGGGATATTCGAAAGTTCGGTACAATTAGTGCCAGTTACGAATTCTCACCGTCTATCGGTGGACAGAACACAATTGGGCGCCATGTTGTTCCAGAGTCGGTTCGGTTTTTTTCAATTAGCCAGGTAGTCTGCATGATTTCGTCGATCGGGTGCGGTGGGTATATTTTTTAATGCAAATGAAAATTACGGGGGCCATCCATGGATTTCTACTTTTTTTTAATGGAAATGAAAATTACGTGTGTTTCGCACATTGTAGGACGGGGGACGGAAGGAAGCATAAGCGTAAACGGCAAAAGTTTCGTTACGAAGGGCGTGGATTGGCGGAAGGTGTTGGACGACGCCGCGGGGTGGTCGACCCGGCAGTGGTTCGGCGAAATGTGTTGCGTCGTCAGCCGGGGAGGTGGACGTTGAGGCAAACTGTTATGGGTAAAGTAAGTGTTTTGGGCTGTTGTGTGTGTTTCGCTTCGCCGTGCTGTCATCAGTAATATTTTCATAGTCATCGCATCTGCGTTGCACGTGCGCCGGTAAAATGGTCAGTGTTGACGGGTGCACGGATGACGCTCTGATTCTCGTGTCGTCTGGTCTCCGATCTGTGTCTCGCGGTTGGTTGTGCTGCGGATGTTATCACAGGAAAGTTTTATACTCATGGGGGTTCATGGTTACGAACATGTTGTAGACGCGTCGGGGTTGCAACTGACGATTAGGGCGTGTCACGACACGACGTCACCGTTGGTCTTCCCAATCGACGTTCATGTGCGCTGTTTCAACGCTGACATGGCGCAATTGGCGTTGCATGGGGTTGACTGGACTGATGCGACTATGATCATTCTGCGATATTCGGTCAGTTTTGATTGATTTTGTGCGTATTGAGCCGAAGTGGATGCAACCGCCATTTTGGACAAAAAAAAGACTTTTAGAGTTTTTGTCAGATTGTCTGTTTACACTGACCGGCGCGGTTTTTTGCTAAAATGTCGTGACAACTTTACTGATGTTTCACAATATTATACTGCCGGTGTGTTTGTGCCATTTCCAACTTTAAAAGATGCTGCATAAATGCCAAATTAAGCAACTAAGATGGTGTATAAATGCCAAATTAAGCAAGTAAGGGCGCAAAATTTTAGGTCGGACCTTGCATGCGACTTTAAATTTTTAGGTGCAATTGTGATTTTTTTAGGTGCTAATTGCACGTAGAAAGTGTCTAAAACAGATTGTTTGATGGTGGAGTGATTATCTACCACAGGTGATTGCACGTAAAAGGTGTCTAAAAAAGAATTT
This sequence comes from Rhynchonema sp. JSB1_4, assembly GCA_030248065.1. Classification (NCBI taxonomy): domain Eukaryota; kingdom Metazoa; phylum Nematoda; class Chromadorea; order Monhysterida; family Xyalidae; genus Rhynchonema; species Rhynchonema sp. JSB1_4. The sequence continues at coordinate 4,690 of JASAMV010006649.1, forward strand.
TTTGATGCTCGAGTGATTATGTACCGCGGGTGAATATTTCTCGGGCTTGAATCGTTGTGGGTGAGTAATCTATAGGGTCGTGGAAACGGTAACGGGTCGGAGATACGTGGTAAGAAAGGGTACTGTTAGTTGGTACGGATGGCGCTGGGAAGTTTCAGGTAGTCGTCGAGATTCACAATGCTGGTACGGTCAAGAAGATGGCCGTTTTCGTTTACCTACGGACGAAAGGCTTCGGGTCCATGCTGCTTTTTGATGGGCAACGATTGCGATTCTGTGACGGTGGACGACAGAAGGAGACGGTCGATTATTTCGCCGGGACGAACTGGGAAACGGTTTGTTGTCTTCTTCCGTGGTTTTGTGTGGGACGGTTGTTTCCTTAAGGGGACTGGTCAACAACCGTTCGACTCCGGTTTATCTAGGGAGGGAATAGATGAACGAAGTTTGGACACCGTGATTATGTCCCTTGTTTGTGCTTCCCAGTTTTCAAAACCATACGCAGCTCATACATTGTTTACGACAACATGCGTATGGCAGGCAGTGTCCAATCGCACACAAAAGCACAATGCACAGCCGGCAGAGGGGGTTAGAGAGGAAGCGGGTAGCAATAAGGAGTCAGTTTGGTCGTTACACGATTTTTTATTTGTAACTCTTACGGGGGTGTTGCAAACTGTGGGTTTTTTCTCTGCAAACTTCAACGTGTGCGTGAAACATCAGGACACAATTACTTGGCTGGCCAGATTAGGGTGGAGTAAGACGATGTCTAAACTTTGTTTATATATAAAACCCCCAAGATCGGGCGCGGTCGAACGGTTGTAGCAGCGTCTTTAAGCAGTATCATATTGCTGGGTGTTTGTCCAGGTCCGTGACGCTTACACGAAACTGGAGCGCATCAAAGTGTTGCAATCGGAAGTGAGTTACAGACTGTGCACCGCGATGCGGTTCGCCTTGACGACTTCGTTGGGGTACGGTCGCGTGGAGGCTGTGGTTGGTGTTCAAATTGGCGAGTGTCGGTGTTACCGGGGTTTTAGGGCGGTCATGATTTCACAGCTACGTTTCTCATCAGGTGCTGTGCGCACTGCCCTGCGGTGGCAGTAAATTGGTGCTACAAGTGATCGACGGCGCAAATCGTCCGAGGTTCGTGACTGGGTTGACTGGGCGTTGTTGTTGTGTGTGATTCGGGTTATACTTTGGTGGAGAATATCTCTACGAGAACTATCCGTTACTTGGTGCGTTTCGGTAAATTCTATTGTAGCATGCGTTCTTTTTGCTTATACAGAATGTAAATATGGACTAATTACCGTCGTCGTATCAATTGAGATGTATCCGCACTGAAGATTTCGGTCTCGTGTGTTGATTTTGTGTGTCGCGGGCTGTATGGGGAGTGGCGTTGCCATGGGGTGTATTCTGGGTTTTCACGCCATCGAAAACAATATGTTTTCCAGCGGACTGCCGCGCTGTATTGAACGGCGCTCCCCGGATTGGTTTACAAATCGACCAGGGTTCGATGGGTTCAAACGGTTTATTGAGGATCAGTGGCATATGATTCAAGAGCGGGCCTACGAAATTTCGGTGTGCGGTACAAAACTGGTGGCTCAGCTGCAAGCAGCGTCCGTGACTTGCGGTTCCGTTGTGCGCCTGGACAATGTCTCATGTTGTTACAGCAGGTTAGCAGTGCGGCCATCCGAGAGGCGGGTGCTTTTCTGAGAACATGGCGGGGTATTTTTTCGTTCTGAAAGGGCCAAGAATGGCGCGCTGGGGTGCAAAGGAGCGTACAATAGTTATTTTAGGCAAATTTTTGAGGGAAATGCAGAGAACCGATTTTCGGACCAAATTTACACTGTGTGGTAAGAACCTTTTTTGTCTTTTAGGGATACCTTGCAAGCTTCCGGAAACTGGGTGGGGGGTAGTTTGCAAAGATGTGGATCGTTCGGCCTCCTGCGAGGGTACTTTGCAACCATTTGTCTGACGCTAGATTCTGTATGGGTGACAATACATGTTGCAGGGCCGCTGAATTACACAGTTACTGGACGCTGGTGTGTGGTGCTGTCGGCGCTGATCGATGCTGTGCGACAGTGATCGGGTGCTACGACACGGACATGGATGATTGGTTCGATTGGTGGGGGTTCCTATATAATGTTTACGTGACGGGATCATTTGGTTTCAATTGCGATATCGGTGGAATCGCTGAGGTGGCCGAGTAGTTGGCGCATTCTTGAAATAAATGGTCTGGTTTTTTGTCAGTCCGAGATTCTGTTTTCAGGTTGGCAGCCGTTGATTTGGTGGCATCGAGATAAAAAATCAGATTCGACCGTAACGGTTATCTATTCCCGTTAAATTGCGTCATTTTAATGCTTTCTGTGTGATCGGCGTATCGTTTTGTTGTGAACTCCATGACATCGGCTTTAGTTGCTTGATTACTGAGAGACCGCTGGACGGATCGCATCGCATTGATAAATTGATGATGATTGTTGGTTAATTCCGAGAATGTGATGAAGTCTGAGGATATCAAGATTCAGTGTTATCTGAGTGTTTGAACGGGTGGGCTTCGTTGCCATCTGTGTTTGTTCGCAGATACATTTGCTGGCAGATAATTGGACATGTATGTTGAACGTTTTATTATGATGCTCGGGAACAATCTTCCGGGTGTTTCTGTGGTGTAGGTTGCATAGTATTGATTGCGTTAATCAAGAAAGTGACGTCATGGGAACTTGTTGGTCATCTGTCACGGGTAGTGGCGGGTTGCGGGCCCGTGAGCGGTCCACGTTGTCTTACGATCGTCTGCAGCATCGGCGGCAACGGTCATTGACAGATTGCAGTCGGAAGGATGGTGGCCGCGCTCAGAGTGAAGATGGAGACTACATGCGTACCGACGTGACGACAGCGTTTTCACACGTTTGTATGGTGTTTGAAGTTTTCCAGTTGTTGTCAACATTGGCGAATTTCGACGTTGCTGTGAAGCATTGGGAGGCAAACTGTCGACTTGTCAGATTAGGGTGGAGTGACGCATTGTGGGATCTTTGCGGAATATTTTCAAAGGTTGCGAAAGGATGTTGTCAAAACCAAATGTAAATCGTTTAAGCGGCGGAAGTACAGTTCTGGGTACGTTGGGCGTATCGTGGTGCCGGTTTATTTAATAGAGGAGATGAATCTTCGGATTCCAGGCGCAGCCGTTTGTGGATGCGGCGTATGGCGAGCCTGTGGTCGCGGATGATGACCATTCTACGCAACAAGAACACAATGCAGCCGGGGTTCGTTTTCGGTGTTGGTGAAATTTGTGCAAAAGACTTTTTGGTTAGATGGAGTTCGTTTTCGTTCGTTCAGTTGCATATGGCCGCAGACGGTGGGTGCCATCGTGCTGATCCTTACAGTGGGCTAATTCCGATTGCGGACGTCGATGTTGGCGGTACGGATGCATGTATGGTTGGTTCAGGGTGGCCGGGAACCGGTGATTATTCTCTGTCCGGTCGGTTCATGGCTGGGAATTCTATGAGTGTGGGTATACTTGCGGGCCGAAAAAAAACCGTTTTTTTTTCGAAAAAAAACGAAAAAAATTCCGTTTTTTTCCGAGGCGCGGAAAAATACGTTCGTATTTTTCCGGAAATTTTTGCAAGTGGCATTTTTTAAAAAAGCCGGTTTTTTTCCAAAAATTTCGGGAATATTTTCAACGGTTGCGAAAGGATGTTGTCAAAACCAATGTAAATCGGTACTAGACAGTTCAAAATGAGCGCTTTTTAATCCCCGCGTGCATTTTTAGCCTGTTTCAGGCCATTTCTCGGCAAAGTGCATTTTTAGCCTGTTTCAGGCCATTTCTCGACAAACTGGAAAAATATTTGAAAAAAAATTTTTTTTTCCGAAAAGAACGGTTTTTTTCCAGAAATATATTTTGCCGAAAAATACGCAAGTATAAGTGTAGGGTGTGTGTCATGCACTTGCTGGCTGTATACTCGCGTATTTTTTCGCAAAATATATTTTTGAAAAAAAAAAACCTTTTTTTTGCGGGAAAAAACCGTTTCTTTCCAAATATTTTTCCGGTACTTAAGGATATTCATGGTCCAAAAACGCCTATTTTGGAGAAAATTTTGTCGGGAAATGGCCTGAAACATGCTAAAAATGCAGTTGGAGATTAAAAAGTGCTCATTCTGAACTGTTTAGCACCGATTTACATTAGTTTTGACACATCCTTTCGTAACCCTTGAAAATATTTCAAAAATTTTTGAAAAAAAAACGTTTTTTTTGGAAAAGTTGCCACTTGGAAAAATTTCCGGAAAAGTAAAATCGTGTTTTTCCGGGCCTCGGAAAAAAAACGTTTTTTTCGTTTTTTTTCCGAAAAAAAACGGTTTTTTTATCCGGCCCGCAAGTATAGCTGGGTGCATGGGTGGCAGTCAGAGGCCGCAGTGCATGGTGGTGGGTGGGCGGTGTTGGTTTTTTGTTCAATGCATATAACTGGAGGCCATTGAGTACTACGGTATATGGCGTTTTTTTGCAAAAGTTGCCACTTGGAAAAATTTCCGGAAAAAATAAAAACGTGTTTTTTTCAGGGGGCGCAGTGCATGGTGGTGGGTGGGCGGTGTTGGTTTTTTGTTCAATGCATATAACTGGACCCCATTGAGTACTACGGTGTATGTACGGGTGCGGGTAGTCATTGAAGCCGCGGTGGTTGATGTGCTTGTTAGTGGGTGTTTTTTTGGGTGTTGTCCCCTTTTCAGGGGGCCGAAGCGCCGTATGGAGGAATCGCTGGCGCTGTTGGCGAATCGAGCAAGCGCGGGGGTCATTGTGGGAAATACATTGGGCTCCATGAGACACTTGGCGAGGACTCAATGGATCGCTTTCTGGTTGCCTGCATGGTTTGTTGTGGTCTGGGATTGGTCGCACAATGCCTAAGTGAAAATCCACTTCCTTAACTTTCCTGCATTGCATAGACGGATATTCCGCATTTTTTTCCATATTGGACCACATTTAGACAAGGATTTTGCACGCTTAGGGGTGAGCAGACTGAGAGCCACAGGAGATACGATGGTCGTTTTCGGTGATATTTTCACGCAATAAATTGAGTATGGGAGATTGATGATTACAGACTGGATCAGACTCGGGAAGCGATTATGACAGTGACGACCGTCTGTTATCGGCTGTCCGACTGGGATTTGAGAGCCGGTTGAATGGGCCGAATCGGGGCATACACATGCGGACGTGCGTCTATCATTACATGCGGCGTCAGTTTCAGTTATTTTTTTACGTTTCGGGCAGGTGTCAGTTGACAGGTGGCACCAGCCCTTTGGGGGTGAACGTTTGTTGTCTACATCTAGTGTCCATCGGTGGAATTTCAAGTGGTTTGGGCCAGTTCGATGTAGATTCATATTAGACAAAGTGACGATTTTTTGTGCGCGTGGGTGACTCCGCGCCCGTTTTGCGCGTTTTATGCTTAAATAATGTTTCTCTTTAAGACAACGGGCGCCGGGCCATGGGTGACATTGCTCCGTACTTATCGTGCGACGACACAGCGGAATGTGAACTGGGACTGGAACAGGTGGGACGTGTGTGAGACGTCGTTGTCGACACTGTCCGGTGTTCGTACTGTTAATTAGTGTTACATGTTTACAGTTGGAGCGCATTTGGGGTACGACGGAGAGGTGCAAACGCCGTGAAACGATGTGATTGCGAATGCATTCGTGCCATGATGATGAGATGGTCCCCGCCACTGATTTATTGATGCCAAACGCGAATTTCACTCTTGTAAAAATCTTTGTTTCTGTGTTACTTTATTTCAGACGATTCTGTTTTGTGTGTTTACGCCGTTCACATAGGGGCAGTCAGGTACATTACGTTGTCCGGTAGCTGAACGTGTTAGAGGGAAAAAGGGAAAGAACTCTGACAAGGTACGAATTGGGTAAGATACGCTCCAAAAGCATGTTAAACAGGGCCTCCTTATTCGGGCGTGGGACTGAGTGATATGGTACCGGGCCTGGGACTGAGTCATTTGGTACCATGTTGTCAAAAACAAACAGTCTGCGCGCATCACGGGTGGTGCGGGTTTGCGTGTGGTATTTGGCGGTTCTGATATTTATTGTCAATAAGGCAGCGTTTTGGAAGAGGACTCTTTTTCCATGGCTGTGAAAAACCTTGGGGCACGAGGTGGGAGTGTTGTTCGGATTGGGTCGGTCTGCTGGGCGAATGTCGGGATGGTCGCTGGGAGTAATTATACTTTTCCGGCGCTGTAGGCTGTAAAAAACCTTGAGGCATGAGGTGGGAGTGTTGTTCGGATTGGGTCGGTCTGGTGGGCGAATGTCGGGATGGTCGCTGGGAGTAACTATAGTTTTCCGGCGCTGTAAACGTATATGTCAGTTTTCTCGGTGCCTGGTAAACTGTATTAGTGTGTTCGGCGCCGGTAACCTCGGGTTACCTATTACCTTAATGGCGGCTCGTTATTTGTTAATTATTGCTTTCTCGTGATTCGTTGTTTTTCCCTGTGTTCTTTCTTGTCACGTGTGCTTTTTTTCATGCTCTCCGGCTTTGGT
>JASAMV010006650.1:0-53417 GCA_030248065.1 Rhynchonema sp. JSB1_4
TGTAAAATCCTCTTCATTTTTTATCCCCTCGACCTTGCAGCCATTTGGACGCCTAAGTCGCTGTTGTCTCAGGATGACCAGGCGTTCGTGATGACGAAATCGATCACATCCACGACCGACTACTCCTCCGCGTCATCCGGGCTCGATCCTCCACCGAAAGTGAGTGGAGGAGCAATGTTGCCGGCTGGGTACAAACCGATCAGTTTCCACGCCCCCTACGTCTCACCAACCACAACGAAACCACAAACTAACGGAGCCCATGATCTGGACCGGGCAGCCGCAGCAGCCCCACTCTCCCCGCTTTCACCCCTACTCACCCAACAGCCCTCCTTGACGAATCAGGCAACGATGACGTCACCATCGGATCATATGGCCCAACTTGCCAGTCCCAAGCCATACCACTCCCCCAGGTCCCGATCTGAGTCCGGTAGCCGGACGCAGACAGGGACTTATCGACATGTTGACCCTCCAGTAGCCGTGGCTGCTGACACTGGCAATACCACTAATTATCAGCGTAGATCACGCGCAACGACTAACAAGAAAACAACGACCACAACCACTACCAGTGAAACGGTGCACTCACCACCTGCCAGTGCTCGAAACAAGGTGAGGCATGACGGTTGACTTATTACTGCTAGCCGTTTACTTTGGAATTTTTGATATTTTCTGTTATTACTTCTGCACGTCTAACATTCAAAGAGTGACCTCTTATCCACAACACACGGAATTATGCCCTATCCTATAAAACTCTTTACTGTACCGCACAGTGCCAGTAAATAAACAAACAAAATAAAAAGCTGCACAGGAAAAGTATAATTCGTATGTTGAAAATTCACAGCGCGTACAAATAATAAAAAGCTCTTGAAGTTTACCTGCCGCAGTTCAGCTTTAGGTTATTTGTCATTGTTTACATCAAGTAAAATTTGAATGAGCAGCTTCTGGCTGTAGAACTGCTAAATGATCGTTAAAAACATCAAAAATCATTATTTTTTTAATACTCACTTGCTCAAATGTGATGTTTGAAAATGAAAAATATACTGAAATCACTGGTTAGCTTTCGTATTATTCTGAGATAACGCTGGTTATCTGGCACGCAATGGACTGAAAGTCACCACAAAATGTCTGAGACCCTTCACTCTGTTCTTCGCAACCGCCCGATCGCCTTGCCAGCGCCGGGAGGCACTGAAATACCCAACCACCCCTCCCCCACCCGAGGGAGCCCCGCCAGTCAAACCTCCGAGCAAGGCAGAGACGGACGATGCGCTGCCTGGTGGAATGACCGGCAAGGACTGGTATCAAAGGGCACTCGCTGAAGAGAGGACTGTCATTGAGGTTCGGACGTTTAAAAAGATTGCGTTTATTGAATATTTAGGATTATATCTCAGTTTTCCGCTGTACTTTCAGCATATTGCGATCTCTTGATCCTTGCTACATGATACGTGTTCAGCGAAACATTTTTGGATCACAAGCTGAACGGCCATGCATTGGCAAATACATAATTATCCAAAAATGTTTTGCGACATTGTCTGTAAATCAGCTGGAATTGGGTGTCGACAACTTGACCCCGACAGCGCTGCCTAAGATACCAGTAAAAAAAGTCGCGTACTACGGCAGGTAAAGTTTCGAAGCCGCACTTTAACCTGTGACTCATCCATCAATACCGGATGAACATTTTCAGGTTCCTGAGAAACAATCAGTGATGGCATTACGCGATGCGATTGAAACACGATTAACTGGCAACAACACATCAACGAAGCGAACGAATAGCGGTGGAGAGGAAATGAGCAGGTTGATTGCGAATGTTTGAGTTGGAACCGTTTGCTACATACCACCGTTTCACCAAGTACTCTGTCGGTTAAGTCCTCGAACCGAATCGTCAACAGCGGTTATTTGTTTGTACCCATCGCATTTGAAACAATAAAACTATAGAACTATTTAAAGCTGCTGGTCGACAACCCATCGACCTCGCTTAATCTTGGGGGCAGTGCACATTAAGAAAGGTGGGATATCGTGTTACTCGACTCTGACTTGGAGAGTCGATTCGTTGCTTCCTGATGTTTCACGGCCGGGTTGAAGTTCGCCCCTTGGTGAAAAAATGCAAAAGTTATGCCGGCTTCCCGTGGAAAGCACAATTCACGGCGACGTTTAAGAATTTCAGAATATCAAGCACAAACATTTATTTCATCGGTATGATATACGGCGTTGCAGGAAACAGCTTGCATCCTAAATGAGAAAACATTTAGTTCCAAAAACCTGGTGTTTTTTGGTCACCGTTTTCTTCGCCGATATTTTTAAGCATCTGCGATTGACCAGCAAATGTGTTGATCGGACACAAAAATCCTCTAATTACTGTGTACATAACCTGTGCTTTTGAGCTCTCTGCACCAAACACAGCTAATACAATAATTCGGACAACATGCGCAAGTCGGTCATTATCAGCGCGCGCGCTCAAAAACAACGTGCAGATTCGAGCACTCAAAAATGTTTTGTCTTTTTTGGGGTCGCGCACGCCCATAATGACCGACTTGCGCATGTTGTCCGAATTATTGCGTTAGCTGTATTTGGTGCAAAGAACTCAAAAGCACAGGTTATGTACACAATAATTAGAAGATTTTTGTGTCCGATCAACACATTTGCTGGTCAATCGCAGATGCTTAAAAATATCGGCGAAGAAAACGGTGACCAAAAAACACCAGGTTTTTGGAACTAAATGACTTGTCCTTCAGGATACAAGCTGTTTCCTGCAAAGCTGTATATCATACTGATGAAACAAACGCTGGTGCTTGATATTCTGAAATTATTAAACGTTGCCGCGAATTGTCCTTTCCACGGAAACCCGGCAAAATTTTTGCATTTTTTCACTGAGGGGCAAACTTCAACCCGGCCGTGAAACATCAGGAAGCAACCAATCGACTCCCCAAGTCAGGGTCGAGTAACACGATATTCCACCTTTGTTCAGGTGCACTGCCCCCAAGATTAAACGAAGTCGATGGGTTGTTGACCAGCACCTTTAAACGTATGTTCACGATATCCAGCGACAACTCTGGCCAGACAATTTGAGCAGTTTTAGATGTTTTCATGTCTGGGGTCAATTTTTCACGTCGAATAGCGTCAACCATAAGTAAACCTTCGCATATTTTTATACAAAAGTGGCATAATCTGTCCTCCATGATATTATGCAAGTCTGTTACTTTGAACATGCGACCTAACATGTACCTTACCCAGGTTTTTTCAGCAATTTGCGTCTTGAAGAAACAAGGAACATAATTATTGTTGTTTAAATTGTTGCTGATATCTTTTTCTCGCTGCGCACCACAAAACATTTTACCTGGTTAGCAAGTAAAAACGTCAACATCATCCCAAGCGGATTCAATCTATTATATCGGTCGGAATCTTAAACGCTGGTCAAGATTACGGGTATGGTAATGCTGGAAACATCCAGGATGCAAAACGCCACTTGCCCAAGGACAGACTACGTACTGCTCGCAGCAATAACTACGATTGAAATCATCAAAAGTATTTGCGTTTGAAACATGATCTTGAAAGACCATTCAATATTTGCATTTGGGTATTCACGTGGTGTTACCGGCAAACATTAGATGGTTATATTCTCCGCCTGTCTCAAATATTTGCAAATTCACAGGTCAAAAAGGTGTTTGTCATTCCATTCATACGAGCTGCAGCAATGATTCTCTTGTCAAATCGCACACTGCGCATCGGTTGGCACGACACCCCGGGCATGGTTAATCCGTGTTCATTTGAGTCGCGCTTCGAGGTGACCGACAACTGTCCGCGACCAGGGTATCGAGCCGAAATCTTGGCGAGTGTTTTGTCTGAACTTGGTCTCAATTTCGAGTTGATTCGTTTCAACCAAACGAGTTTCAATATATCGGAAGTGATTGAGCTGATGGTCGGTGGCGCAATTGATCTGCCGACAGTTCAATTGTAAGAGCTTGCATTCGTGGAAGCTTAACTTAAAGGTGATTCAGGACACCATACCACATAATTTAGATATCCAACAGAACATCGTCTGTCGCGTGGCTTGCAGTTTGTTGCATATCCAAGTTCGGATTCAGTGACTTCGATGGCTGCCATGTATCACGACCGTCAGACGTCCGTTAATTACTGGGGTGCTCTGCACTCGTACGTTGGTGTGTTTGATCTCTTAGTTTGGATGTGCATCATGCTGACATACGCTTTCCACAAGAATGTCAAGCGGCTCGCGCAAATTGTGGAGCAACCATCGTGTCAGGTTTGCCAGGCTCCCAGTTACGGCAGAAACGACAGCTGCCTCGAGTGAACGCGGTTGGTTTTCAGGCATCAAAGCGACGGCATTTACGTGTCTATCGTCTGTTCCAAGGCTTGACAAAACTTACAATCGGCATCCTGCTGGGGCTATACGGCAATTTTATTCTCGTTCGGATTCTGATGCCTCAAAAATCGTCGCTGTTTGAAAACTTTGACGAAATGCTGCACGCACTGGAACAGAAAAGATTCCGCTGGTTGACCTACGCTGGTGATGGCATCCTTTACGAAGTCATGCATTCAAATTCATCAAGTGCCCGGCGATTTCGGGTTAGAAAATGTTGAGACTAGCTCAGGTGAACCAAATTTAGTCACGCTATGCCTTTTTGCAGATCGCTTTATCGAACAACCCTCCGGTATACGGCCGAGCGTCAACACTGGCAACTAGTGAAGATGAATTGATTCTCGTTGGAACTCATAAATGGCTGAAGGCTATAGCCGACGCCACACCGTGCGCAAGGATGCAGATCGTGCCCTTCCCTGAATGGGGTGTTAAAGTTAGCGCTTGGATGTTTTCACCCCGAACGCCCGTCGACGTTATACGCCAGTTTGAAGAGGCGATGGCACGGCTCGATGATCGGTAAGCAATGAATCATGGTTTTGCTGGTCTGCATCAACCACCGAAGCTTGGTATAAATGTGTCCAAAGTATAGCTCATGTGCAGTTGTTAAGTTTGTTTGGTCATCGTTAATTTATATTTGCTAAATCTCAATCGCTTTGGTTATTTGACTTCATTCAGGTGCCAAGCGACTTCATTGAAGTACGACAAGGAGCAACTGGTCCGTATCAGAGCGTGCGAAGATCCACCCAAACTCTGGACGAGCATCGGTCTGCCGGACACTTTAGTTCTTCTGATGACATTTTTGTTCATTGTGATTATTTGTTTTGGTGTATTCATCGTCGAAACCTATGTTGGCACTGTTGGGACCGAGACATGTTGCAGAAACTATAAGCCCCGATCGCAGTAATATTGCGTTTTTTAATCTTTACTTTCATAGGATGCTTTTGTTTCTTCTTTTAAGCTAAAACCGTGAACATTCCCATTTCAAAAATGTAAAAATTCGTCATTTAACGGTCATCCGCTTAATTGGCATATATTTTAGGTTTGGATCCTTGTCTGGGCCCGGTTTAGTAGTTCTTCTTGTGTGCACTAGTCAGCTAAATGCTGCTACACACCGATAGTGTAGCACGGATGGAAAAAGCGCAGGGTTCTGTGCGTGTTTGTTTTATCATTTCAAAACGCCTTCTGCTGCTGTTGTTATTTAACGCTTTATTAAAACGTCAAGTAGCATTGGAACAACTCTTTGATTCTATCGACTTGTGATTTAATTTTTCGACCATTAGACCTTATTTTACTCGAGCATAAAACCATTCCGTATTTGCTTTTGTGGCCACCTCGTGCATTCGCACTGACGATGATCTGTGTGCACCACCCGTCTGTGAAACCAGGTCGAAACCGGGCAACTAAAAACATATCACAACTCATATTATGTGTGGGTGTCTTCACACCTGCGTCATGTGTGTTGACAGCGCTGCTGTGTGCGTGGGTCGGTGCAGATACGTTGAGAGCGGTGACAACAACGAAAAGGGAAAAACTGCCAACTGTCGCGATGACACACACATTACTCGCACTCAACGTTCCCCGTCCGTATAAAATACTCTTGATTAGCAAAACTGTTCGCATATAGCTATGCTACCCAAACTGGAAGCAGAGATAAGATACAAAAAGCTTCAAAAATTGTGTCGCTCATCAATAACATCAATCTTAATCAGCTTTTTGGCGCTTTTTCCTGAAATCTAGACTTGGAAGCGACCAGGAAAGCACACTCGTCACATCATGGATGGCCGAGCCAAAAAGTATGACTACTTATTCAAAGGTGCGAGATTTTTACTTTGGCGCATGGTCAGAAATGGAATTTAGGAAGTTTTACAAGAGGCTTGCTGTCAAGCAAATGTTATTGTTTTGCAGTGGTCATAGTAGGCGATTCGGAAGTCGGCAAGAGCAATTTGCTGTCAAGGTTCACTCGCAATGAGTTTACAATGGAGACAAAGTGGACCATCGGCGTTGATTTTCAGAATCGTGAAATTCAGGCACGTCGAGCAAAAAATGGATTGTGCAGCCTTTTCTTCTTTCGTAGAGGTGCGATGGACCAGGGTCGTCGTCAGCATCAAACAACCCAAATGCGATAAGTGAAGAGAATTTGAATATGTGTGGCTTGGTACCTTCTGGCCATTGTTTCAGATTGATGACAAAACCATCAAGGCACAAATCTGGGACACAGCCGGTCAGGATCGTTTTCGTACGGTCATACCTTCTTATTATAGAGGTGCAGTTGGTGCTCTGGTCGTATACGACATTGTCGAGGTCGGGTTGGTTTGGTTGTGTATTTGGATAAATGCAGGTCCGAAATTGGCAGGTATTTCACAGATTTTCATGACCGAGGAACCAAAACACCCTTGCATTATTTGAGTTTGTCTTGTCAGAATCAAAATGTTGAACCCTGTTGTCTTCAGCACCGTTCGTATCAGAGTGTTGAACGCTGGCTGCGTGAAGTGCGGCAGTACACGGACCCAGATATTGTGCTCATGTTGGTCGGAAACAAATGGGATTTGAGGCATTTGCGCACCGTACCCACTGATGAGGCGAAGGCGTTTGCCGGTCCGTTTGCCAATTTTCCGTTTTGGGCCTGATACATCCTTCCTTTGGATATAGGTATTTGCGTGGCAAAAATTATGGACCAACTGCGCGTTTTCAGACCGCAACGGACTACAGTTCATCGAGACGTCTGCCAAAGACAGCACTAACGTTGAAGCGGCGTTCACCAACGTACTTACTGGTTGGGTCCATTGGTCATTGATGCGTACTGTCTGCCACAAAAGTTACTACTGATTTGCATTTGTACAAGGGTCTGCTACGACAGACTACCGGCGGTTCACAACCGCTTCTCTCGTGTAGGAAACTGTACCGCAAAGCTATATCTGTAGGTCTCGATTGACCCAGTTAATGGGAAATTCAATCAATCAATCACTATCTCAGAAGTCTACAAAATCGTTTCGGGCCGCAAGCCAAGCGAGGCAACTAGTCACGGGCAGGAACCAATCACAGTTCGACCAACAAACGCCGACGTGGATATGACTGAAGCCAAGAGGAAATGTTGTGCGTAACAATGGGCGTAGGCACGCAGCTGCGATACATACATATCTATTTCTCTAAATGCTTCACTGTTTTATTGATTGCTGCTGGTGTTTTTACGTTTTCTCTGTTTTCATGCCTCAACACACAAAAATGTGATCTCTCTTTCTCTCACTTTTTATTTAGAGCATGCGAAAACGACAAAAGTGATGGAATACTACCTGTTACAAAAAGATTAATTACAATAAAGCATAAAGTAGTGAAAAAGTTAAGATTAAAATAGCGAAGTAATCCGGTACATTCCATAATATTATGAACATAAAACATCAGGTGAGAAAATGTTAATGACACACTTTGCGTAATATTTGTAAGGTCTTTCAATTTTGACACTCTCACATACTCGAGTCGGAAAAACGTGCACTTGCACACCATTAATTTCACCGAACGATAAAACGTCATGAACAGGAAGAGACAAAGAGCGAGTGGTTAGAGCTTCGTGGAAAAAATAGCGCAAATACCCAGCCTGTTGTTTCACCTTTACAATAGTGACATCAGCGTGCAACCCGTAGTTCAAATATGAGTCCAGCATACAGTACATTTCCCGGAAAGGGGTAGCTGCACCAGTGTCACGACGGGTATCCGATTAATTTGCGGGCAATACTTAAAGCGGCCCCGCCGCTATTGTTTTTTTTTTGGTTTTCGACCTCGGTTTTTTTTCACTTATATCGTTTGTTGGCATCGAGATCAAGAACATTAGTTTTGACGAACTTCACCAAAGTGGAGATTACCCACCGAAATCGATCCGCCAAGATGGTCTATCGGGAACAAAACTGTCCGATATTGACGCACATTTGCACATGATGATCAGGAATGACAAGATAAATTCAAAATCACTGGGGCGTGATATAGGCGGCGGGTTACGGTAACCCGATAAAACATTAGCTCTTTTGTAAATAATAAATGTTTAGTCAACCTACTGTAACGCGCCGCCTATACCACACCTCTGTCATTTTCTTTTGGACATCCTGATTTCCATGCACACACAGGGTGATATTTTCGAAACGGTGTAAAGGTGAGTTGGGTGTAAAGGTCGGTGTAAGCTCAGTCGAAAGCTCGGTCGGTGTCAGGTCGGTGTAAACATGAAACATTGCCTGCTGTTAACGTGGAATGTTTCATGTTTACACCGAGCTTACATCAACTGAGCTTCCGACCGAGCTTACACCGACCTTTACACCCAACTGAGCTTTACACCGTTTCGAAAATATCACCCATAGTGCGTCAATATTGGGGTGATTTGTTCCCGTACGGCCATGTTGGATCGATTTCGGTGGGTAAACGTCAGTTTGGTGAAGTTCTTGAAGGTTAATGTTCTTCATCCCAGTGCCAACTATCGATTAATATAAAAAAACCGAGGTCCAAAACCTAAAAAACAATAGCGGCGGGCCCGGTTTAACAGGCAGCACTTTATGACTTTCCGACGCCCAAGCGCCGCACTAGGTCACCACACGCGTGCGAGTGCGTGCGATAGTTAAACCGGGCAACCGGATATCGCATGCTCTCAGAATCCGGCCGTTCACAATAAATGTCACTGTATATAATCTGTGATCACAAAAACTACGTTCAAACAAAATAAAACACGTTAAAATTGCCACAATTAATTTTTAAAATTTTGTTTTCAGGAACAAACGCGAGCTTGTGCCGACTTACGTGCACCCTTTTGATCAGGCAACAGCAGAACATTTAGTAGGGAATCCAACCAGCTCAACTGCCAACACCCACGTGCGAAATGTTTCACAACGTGTGATTTTTCAGCGCAATGTTTCTTGTCACGATGTCTGCTGTGTTTGGTAGCATTTGCCTGATCAAAAGGGCGAGCGTAAGTCGGCACAAGCTCGCGTTTGTTCCTGAAAGCAATTTTTCAAACATTAATGCTGACAGTTTTACCGTGTTTTTTTCTCGTTTGATCGATGTTTTTGTGATCACTGAACATATATAGTCAAATTTCATAGTAAAAAAGCAAGCATGTGATATCCGGTTTCCCGCTAGCAAAAAATCGATAATTCTTAAGCACGTGCACGCAAATTAATCGTATACCGTGTGCGCACTGGTGCAGCTACCCCTTTCCTGGAAAGTGGAAATGTACTATACTTCCGAAACAACGATATGAATCATCACGTTCAATAACCTTACCATTGAGCAGTGTGGCATGCACAGGTTGATGTTTCACACGCGGGCGAGCGAAAATTGGTTGTTTGACTCTGTCAGTATTGATGGTTAGAGAAATTTGTGATTGTTTCGATGGTCCGCTAAGGTTGCGATTAGATAAATGCGGAATGCGGAAATTGGTGAGCAGATAAATGCGGAATGGTAACTTTCTGCATTCCGCATTCCGCGTTTATCTGCTCACCTTTTGCTGAGTGGTGCGTGCTTGGGTGACGATGACAACTTCCAGCGCGCTGACCTCAAATGTGGCGTGTTAACGCAAACAGCAACTGAGTTGTTTGTCCAAAGGCATAAATTTACTTGCAGAAATTCAAAATTCCGCAAAGATGAGCAGATAAACGGGGAATGCGGAATGCAGAAATTTGCCATTCCGCATTTATCTAATCGCACCCTAATGCTGAAACGTAACGTACTGCCATTTTCATGAATGCAATGAGCGTTAAAATCGAGTCACGAACCAAGTTGTCAGTATTTTCGTAGAAGTCACTAGACTTGAGCCATGATAGTAAGTGATCTCGTAATCTTGTGGGATGCGGATTTGATTCCAATGATTGATGGTATGTTGTCTTTGTATGGTTTCGTAGTGAATAGACTAACCAAGCAGTGTATCTGGTTTGTTTTTACAAGGTACGATGAATGCAAATGCACTACGGCAGAAAACGGTGCACTTGATCTACGAACGCACGGGAGAATCAGAAATGTACATAGGTACGTGCGCTGGTGACTCGCTAACAAAGCCAACGTTTATTGCTGCTAAAATTTAATACAACATATAGGTTCCCAAGGTATAATTTGCACCGGAAGTTTTTGTGACTGATGGCGGAAACGTCACAGGGAAAAACTTCAAATTTATACGCAAAGTTAATCAGGTTTACTCGGGTTTACGCTAATGTAAAAGATAGGCGCGCGTAAACCGAGACAAACTTTTCGTCCGCGTAAACTTTGCGTGAAACCAAGTAAGACGACATAAACTTTTTCGCAAATCTGATCGAATCGAATGTGCAGTAATAATTTACGCGCGTTTACGTTGAAATCGAGTGTGCAGTTATAATTTACGTCGGTTAGCTCATGTGCAGTTGTTAAGTTTGTTTGGTCATCGTTATACTTTATATTTGCTGAATCTCATTCGCCTTTGAGAGCCTAAGCCTGAAAGAAAGCCTAAGCCTGAGTTTACACGAGTACATGAAAACGCGACCGCTTTCGGCAATTAACGGCCAGACATCGAAACTTAAGAACGCGGAAAAAATCAGTTAGGTTCTTACCCTGGTTACTTGCAAATCGTACCAATATTTTATTGCTTTTTGAATTAACATAGAACGTGGGTCATATCATAGCGCATGCAATTGAATATTTTGTGAATTATAGCAACGTTCGCTAACACGGACAAGATCCTTGTATAGTCCGTCCACCAGCTCATGGCACTTTGTGTTGCTGCTGGCCGACTTGTTCCCTTCC
The DNA here is from genome assembly GCA_030248065.1 of Rhynchonema sp. JSB1_4. Lineage (NCBI taxonomy): Eukaryota > Metazoa > Nematoda > Chromadorea > Monhysterida > Xyalidae > Rhynchonema > Rhynchonema sp. JSB1_4. The sequence continues at coordinate 11,117 of JASAMV010006650.1, forward strand.
TCCACGTTCTAATGAAAGAGAAACTGAGTTTCCGAAAAAAATTATTTTTGCTCCTAAATTGCTTTCTTTATGAAATTGACGTGTTTTATAGATTTTAATTTAATTTAATTTTAAATTGGATCGAATTCAATCGTTTTCGACACATTTTATTATTTTTTTAGTTTTTTTTGCAAAATCGCTCACGCTCAATTTCTCTTTCATTAGAACGTGGAGGAAGGGACCAAACCAGCCAGCAGCAACACAAAGTGCCATGAGCTGGTGGACGGACTATACTTGTACTTCTTGGTGCAAATGAATGACTAGATCGTATTGAGAATTTCCACGAAAGCACGCTTACATTGCTAAACTCAAACGAAACTGCGAAACAGTCAATGAGAGTCGCGTGACAGACCAACACAAACGATAAGAATGGCTTTATTCTGGAATAACTGTTCAACCAGCTGCACTATTTGTCTACTTCCTCATCCGGTTTGGCGTCTTGATCGATCAATTCCACCGTTTCGTGTGGATCCAGTGCATCGGCCAGCGTCGGCGCCGGATCAGCCGGTGTCATTGTGTTGCTGTCGGACCTGGCCACGAACAAAAATCAGCTTGACGTGTTGAATAATTTAATTTGGGAAATTATAAGCGGCAGCATCTGCTTCACAGTCTAACCGTCGACGTGACGGACAATGACAGAACGCAACGCCAATGCCGAAATGTTCAGCATCCATGATTGTCTGCGGCAAATGTGCGCCGAGTGTTTCTGGCAGAAACATGCTTGCGATGCCAGCTGACACCATCAGACAACCCATCACCAGCAATGGCAGATGTGCAAAAATCGTGCTCTGAAAGTGTTTCTAGGCTCAAAATTGCACCGAATCGAGGCACGCACACAAATTGCAATATACCACGAGTCGACACAAATTGCGATCATATACCAATTGCACCAAATACGGTGCCATTATCAACCCAGATCCGGCCACCATCGAGCTCATTCCCATGCCGAGTGCCCGAATCACGGTCGGATATAGTTCGCCAGCGAAAACGTAGATCACCGAGAACGCTCCGGCAACGCCGAACTTGCCCACGAATGCCAGTCCACTGATCGCCCAGGCATTCGCTGCGAATGCAGTTTGCGTTTATTAAATTGTGCAAGCGCATGTTTGGTGTGACAAGCGCAATATACAAAAAGAAACATAAATGAACCAACAAAACGGGAAACATAAAGTCGCCAGGCAAGCGCCACCGCCAAACAACATCAGCGTCACCAGCGGCCAGCGTCGACCGACTCTATGATTTGGGTTCGGAATGCACCGGTGTGTCATGTGAACGCAAACAAGCAATTTTCAGAAAACCTGTCCAAAAGCGGCCACAGGATGAAATAGGCCGGCAGTTCGGCAAGACCGTTGATTGTGAATGACAGGTAGTCATTGACGGGCAAGTTGCTGACATTCAGTGTCAAGCCATTGTAGACCACAGCGTTCACCAGCCTAAAACAGGCACTCGTACAACTGATGGGCCATTTAATTGCGAAATGGGGTAAATTTTATGTGGAAGCAGACCAGGTCCATGTGATAATCAGGGTCTTTTTTCGGAGATTCGGGGTGCGAAACAAGTCAAGTAAATTCGGTCGATCGGCCGTATGAGGCGTGTCTTTCGTCGCACTCTCATACAGACGGTCCTGCAGCAAGTACTGTAGGATGAAACAACGAACCACATGGGGTAGCGCGTAGCAAGAAAGCCATAAACATACGCATTCGTCCTTCAGCGTCTCAATGGCGACCGGGTGTTTGTTCCATTTCCCGATTTTCAGCAATCCGTCCGCTGCCTCTTGCGTCCGACCGACGGTGACTAGCCAGCGTGCTGATTCGGGCAGAAAACTGAAAATAATAGAAAAGGAGTTACCGGGTAATTTCGAACGACAAGGTCACCGCGGCGCGAAGATCATCATCAATGAGCAGTGTGTGGTAACGAATCTGTTCCAAACCGCAATGGAACACTCACAAATAATACGAGAACAGGACGACAAACGGCGTATTGGACGCGACCGTGATCCAGACCCAGTGGCCGTGCAGCACCCAGGCGACGATGCCGAGTAGGGACATGGCCAGACCGAAGAAGATGCACACCACCATGCCACTGAAGATGCGCGCACCCGGGCCCATCATTTCCATGCCTGAATCATATTACACCACAATAAGACTCTCTTCCGTCGAAATAAGGCGAACAAGGGGACCGAAGGGGACGACACGAACCGACAATGAATGGAATCTGGTAGAGCGCCGGGAACGTCAATCCGACGAAGAATCGCAGCACGCAGAACACGTAGATGTTGGGCGCGAACGCGTTCAGTGAGCCGAAGATCACTTGGACGGTCAGAATGGCGAAGAACGAACGACGACGTCCCCAACTAGGCATATTTTTTCGGATTTTTGTTTTGTGGATATAATGTCAATTATTAATTGTTCAATCAAGACTGTAAAGCGCACCGATCGGCCACGTATCCAAAAAGTATGTTGCCCATGAAACTGCCGACGTAGAAACCCGTGGTGCTCGTACTCGGCCAATGTGACTCGTCGCAGACCAAATTGAACTGGGTTGCTGCAGAATTGGAAGAAATTGGGTTTATAAAACGAGCCTAATGAAACATCAGCTAACCGATGGTTTCCTGATAGGTGCTCCTGTCGTACTCCCAACCATACTGGCAGGGCATCCGTGTGTTACGCCAACCATGGTGACTCATCAGACGATCTCGGCCGGATATGACCGATGTCAGATTGTACATTTCGCATTCCGATCGGACCGGCCTACCCTCGTCGTCTGGCTCGTAGAGGTACTGCAAGTACTCGGTTGGCTGTGTGCAAAGTTGGCAGGTACGGGTAAAGTGTTGAGCTCATGTTACAGTATAATCGAAGAAAGCTGCATAGCTCGGAACCGTAAGCCAAATAACCATGAGCAGCTTTTACAGACAAAAACTTGTCGAGAGCGCCACAAAAACCTCCGGGCTTGATATGGAAACATTTCTAGTACATTGGGTTCTTTCGGGATGACTCCAAATATGACTCAAATACGGCAGTTCTGTTCTCGTTCTAGTTTGACTGATATCCCCGATGTGGTGTCAACTCAAATAAAAAAAGACGTCCTGAAGCACCAAACCGTATCATTCCTGGCAGCCAATTGGTTCGCATTGGGTGGGAATGCACACCAATGGGAGGGCACCGCGGCCACGAACACTTGGTTGAACGCAGTGAACGCGGACGGCAAACTGGCTGGCAGACACAACAGCACGTACATCAACCATTGGTAGGGGCCGAAGTCGCCGACTTGCGATAGAATACTGTCGAAATCGTGGTAATTCGTCATTGTTTCTGCCTACGCCTCAAATTTTACGGATGGACGACCGCTGAATTTCTGGTGGACTGTCGACTATTTCTGTCCATCGCCTATGTCAAATTTGGTCAAAACCATATTCAACGTTTTAAATAATAGCGGTAAACTGGAGACACTTCACTCATACACGCAGTTGACGATGATTGCCCATGCGGTGGACCAAGGCTATCTTGACCCTCTCACTCAATTACAATGTTATCGTACGATTATTACACGGGCCGCAGACACGCTGGAACAATGTTTGTTTTCATGATTATGTTGACAAATAAATTTTTCAAGGCGTTAAAGGGCTCGGGTCACAACCGAAGGAAGGGCAGCAGAGCGCAGTGTTATACATCGTTCGAAAGCGCTGTGACAGCATATGTCACGCACAAATGTTAAGCTCCTTAGAGATTCGCTATCTCTTGGTAGAGCGACTTTTCGTTCCAGAGAAAAGTGAATTTTTTCACAACTTTAAACGACCGGTGCAGAAACCCAAATAAGTTGAAAGTCAAGTAACACGTGGATAGGATTACAACAGCTTCTGGATAACTTATCTTGAGAACTTCAGTTGCTCAAAGCATTGCTTCACTCGGTGAAGGTGCGAAATGTTCCAAAAATCGGCCACATTTTTCGAAAACACAAGTTTGTCTCTAAATTTTGAGGCTGCGCTTTGTGTTGCAGAAATGAAAATGCAATAGAAAAATAGAGCATTTTCGAAAGTACCAGAAAATAAGGTTTTTAAATTTGGAAACACTTAGATAGCGGCGTGACAGGCTGAAAAAGACCTAAAAATTGCCACTAAACTGCATAGTTGCATTCATTGACGGAAATGTGATGTAAATAAGCCACGTATTGTACTGCATTGGAAACGAGAAAGTCAGATAAACGCACAGTCCAACAATCTAGACAAGTTTCAAGACTTCAACCCCCATGGTCCGGCTGCTGCAGCCACGCCAGCCTGGATAAGATATTTGGCTATAAGTCGTTACTGTTAAGGATTATTGTACATTTAATAACATCAAACGATGTAGCTTCAACGTAGCTATCGAACGATATATAACATGCCCATACTATCTCTTACTATGGACAAGAAACTGTCAAAATTCCGAAATCGCACACGGTAACGTGACGGTTCATTCCAGAATCGTCAAAAAGGCAGTTTTTTAACCTCTGCCCTTAAGCGTAAGAATTTATTGGGGCTTGTTATATATCGTTCGAAAGCTAATCCCGAGATACATTGTTTGGTGCTGTCACATTTACAATAGCTGTTAACGATAAGCGTTTATAGCTGAATATCATATTCAGGTTAGTATGGCTGCCCCAAGAGATCTGTAGACCTTGGTGTCTTTGGACCTTGATAGGTTGTTAAACCAGACGATTCTCTCATTTTTTGTTTCGAATCCGATACAATCTGTGGCTTTTATGTGTTACAATTCTGGCGATGAATGTAACCACCTAATTTAGCGGCAATTTAATGGATTTTTAGGCCTATCACGGAGCTAGCCATGAGTTAAAAAATTTAAAAACCTTATTTTCTGGTACTTTCGACGATGCTCTGTTTCCCCATTGCATTCTTATTTCCGCAGCGCTAAGCGTAGCCTCAAAATTTAGGGACAAACTTGTGCTCTCGAAAAATATGGCCGATTTTTGGAACGTTTCGCACCCTCACCGTGTGAAGCAATGCCTTGAGCGACTGAAGTTGTGATCGTAAGTTATTCAGAAGCCGTTGTAAACCTATGCGCGTGTTACTTGACCTTCAACTCATTTGGGGTTTCTGCACCGGTCGTTCCAATTTGTGCAAAAATTCACTTTTTTCTGGAACGAAAAGTCGCTCTACCAAGAGATAGCGAATCTCCAAGGAGCTTAAAATTTGTGCGTGACATAGGCTGCCGGAATGCTTTCCAACGGTATGTAACAATATGTCCTGCTACCCTTCCTTCGGTTATGTCCCGAGCCCTTTAAATACGGCCCAACAGGCGAAGAAACAAGTTTCCCCGTGAGTATGCAGACATGAAGTGAAAACTCGGGGCATAATGCAATGAAGAGAACTGGATAAATCTCCATTTGATATGCAGTTTTCCAGACTTTGAAGAGTTTGTCAAAGTCAACCATGTGTTTCGTTTCATAATTGGTTTCGTAGCCTCCCCCAGACAACCTGAGATGTCACCCAAAGTTCTTTTGACCCACACACAACGCTGCGTTTGACAAGCCTATTCATTGAGCCGTGTTGAAAAGATTTCGGTGGACTGCTTTTGTGCCCTATGATTGCTTTCTGAATTTTCATTATTCCACTTTACTTCCACATTGCATGTCCTGTTTTTTACAGCGTTGAGCTTTCGAGTCATTTTCAGCAGAAACACCCAAAAACTGTCATGCACGTATACCAAACCAAACCGTTTTATCACGTATTTACACGCCGCCAGCGTAGCTTGTACAAATCTCAACATATAGACATACACAGCTAAACAATAATAATACATTAAGTTGTGTGAAACATCACGTCGTCATAAAGTGTGCAATCACGATGTATACATATAATTGCAATAAGGTATAAATTATACGTACAGAGAGGAAGACAGTTCAATCAGTCATAATTTACATTGCACAAAATTATAAAAAAAGTTGTATACCATCCACGCTGCCCCCACCTTTTTTTGGAAAGTGCAAAACGCGGAAGAACCGAAATCTCATCAGACTTTTCACAATGCGTGGAAATTGTGCACACACAAAACTTTTACAGAACAAAAAATTTGACGAAAAAACACCGTAAAGCTGTATGAATCGACATGGAAACCAGTGTGAAACGAGTGCTATGCATACGCTCGGAAGAGAAAACTCCAGTCTTGACAAATTTTGATTACATTTGGCGATAAATAAATTGCATTCCATGAAACGTGCACATAATTGAAATGAAACGGATATTTTTGTTATCACAAAACACACGCGTTTTAAACGGAGACGTCATTTTGAAGAGTGAATGAAACAGAAGTTCGAAACACCTTCTTAACCTCGACGCGCAGTTAAGTTTCAAAACTCGAATTATGCAAAAAAGTTCGAAACCGCGCCTCAAGTTTACCCACAAATATGTAATGAAACTGAACCAAAGACTAGAAACGCTGGGTTATATATTCGACGACAGAGTGAGATACACGAGATAGACCTGATTATATGGGCATAATGTGCTGCAGAGTCAAAGGGCATGAAAACCATGAGAAAAAATGGTAAAAAATTGTATGAGTTAGTTGGTTTTCTCAGAGTGAAAATAACTATATGTGAAACGAACACGTCAGAGAACATTGAGCTGGATTAAATCTCATGACACAAGTCTTACCTTAATTTCTTAAAAGTCTACTTGGTAACAACAAGTCGATTATGAAACATTCTTGTCCAAGTTCATTCTTGTGAACTAATCTTACAAAAAAACCTATACTTTTATTCAAACAATAAATAAAAGCTCAACAACGTACTATGTAACCAAGATATTACGAACAACCAGTGAAAGCCCTGTGGTGTATACGGTAGACACACAGCAGTTGAATAATTTGGAGGAGACTTCGTTGTGTGAAGACTACGGGCGGTGGAACCTAAAATGTGAGATACTGTTAAACAAATCTTAACAAAAAAAAACAAGAAAAGTTCCCGTCATACCTGGTGAACTGTTTGCTCTCCATGTGCACCTGCATTTCCGTACTTTTGAATTCGTTTAGCTCCTTGCGGATATGAGCCTGAAATGGTTTTTATTTTTACAGCGTTGAGGAACCAAGTCAAGGACCTCTGATTGTTTCCTTTTAACATAAGTGAACCGTCAGTTTTCTAACTTGGACGAATAAACGAGTGAACGACGCACCAAGAAAGCTTAGAAACATACATATACGCGAAAATGCTTCAAGATCAATATGGAACAAGCACATAGATTAGATACCTCAATCTCTTGACCACAGTTTCGAAAAAATGATGACGAAAAATAAACAATAAATTCAAAAAGGAGATCTCTCCTGCAAAACACCAACCAACCTTATCCTGAGGTGTGAGCCGTGTCCATGGTTTGTCGGCGCGTCGATCATATAGATCAGCTTGTGTCACTTCGACGTAATCGTTGAACTGGATGATCTGACGGTCTTTCAGCTCTTGGATTGTGGGACGGAAACTCAGCTGGAAAACATGTTCTTGTGGTTGTTGCTGTTGCTGTTTATTTTGTTGTCATCCCGCATGTTCGTGTTTCTTGATACCAACTTAGAGGACTGATGTTTTAATATGAGAATGAGATCAGCGAAATGTATCCATGCAATAAAACAAAAAAAACAATGAGTGTTCCTGTGACGTCCACGTAATGCATTGTTCCGACATGACCTCACATGACATGGCCCGTTCAGCTGGCTGGTGCTTTATCGTGGATGGACTTCAGACAATTTTTTACTGGCGGAAGCTAAGCTCTTGTTCGACTTGCACCTGAAACACCCCACCCAGCCATTGCGCACCTTTCTCAACAACATGCGTCTCCGTTCGGCCATCGACCGATTGCTGTCCGGTGTATCACCGTTGTGTTCGCGCAATATCACACGTTCTTCAAGTGCATCTCGTTTCGATGGTTTTCTGCGAAGAAATTGTGTCGTTTTTTTGGTTGTTTTCAGATATGTCGCCTCACCATGGCGATGACAATGCGAAAAATAATTGTTTCTTCGTCATACCGCTTTAGGGCGCGTCTACGCAAACGCGGTTGCGGGCCGCGGGTCAGAAAGAAATTCACCCAAAAACCCAGTCAGAAAAAAAGCCAAAAAACCAGAAAAATCGGCAAAAAGGCATGTACAGTTTGTTTTTGGGGTCTTCCATGGCAACAGTCTCGAACAAGAGGGTTGACTGGTATCGCCCACCCAACCTTTCCAATCTGCACGACACCCTATCCCTATGTTCGCCCTCGTATTGTCCAACGTGCTCTTCCTCGTCGTCGCTGTGCTCTTGTTGTTGTGATGTTCCAGCCATGTGAGTGTTGGTGTCCAAACGCAGTGCTAACGTGTCCTTGCGTTGTACTTTCGCTGCCAGACCAGCTGAAGATTGGAAAGCGTTTTTTTCGTTTGACGTGAAGGTATCAAAATATCAATAAAGTAATCGTCAGAGCTCGACGGGCATGATAACAAAGGCTGACACTGACACCACGATCCGCATCAATTCTTGGTGGATGTACCTGGCCTTGATCAGTTTTGATTTTGGCTGCACTTTGTGCCAGCTTTGACCAGCGTAATACTTAACCAACAACTTCCACGCTGGTCAGACAGAATTATTGACTCAGTTCTATCCCAAAATGTGATCAAAATATAAATTAAGGAAAGGACGAACAAGTGGGCACATCCTCCTCGTCGTCCTCCTCCTCATCCGGCTGGGTCACGTGACCGTGGACGCGCGCTGATTGGCCAGGCACATCATCATCTCGATACATGATTGGTCCGTCGGATGAGTCGTCGCTGTCACAGCCGTCGTCCATCATTGATAGCCCGTTCATGCTGTAACCAAACAAATGTGCTTGATCGAAATTTTCTTCCGCTTCCGCGCACTAAATTTGGCGTAGGCTTTGGCACACAATTTGGTGACTGTTCACTCAGTTCACTCACCCTACAAACGACCGTGATGACTCAACCCACTTACCCATCCATTCCATTTATGGTATCCCCCGTGTGCTGTTGTCTGTGCTGTTTCCATCTCGGGTCCCCTCCAGTTCTGATCGCAGATTTCACAGGCCTGGCCATAAAATCGGGCTCTTTTGCCGGCACACGCTCAACACCAGGCGGTAGGGAAGTCGGACCTGTGTGAGCGAAACTTTTGAAATTTTCAACATGTAGTCGACTACCCTCTTTGCATGTCGTGAGGAGGACCCACAATTTTGGGCAACAGAAGAAATGTTCACAAGATAGTGAAGGATGTTACGTGCTGCTTAAGTGTATTCGCCGCATAGAGGGTTAATATAATGAAGATAGATTGTATACAACCACCTCAACTGTTTTTAATCTTGCTTGGCCAGATTATAATTCGCCCACACGTGTATAAGCCCCATTCAGCTGGACTGACGACAGTCCAGCTTCTAAGTGAATGTTTCAGGCATTAGCCAACTCAACTTCGTTCAGAGACACTGAACATTGTTGGTGCAGTGCGAACAGGCAACGGTTTCCGCGCCAGGCGGAAAGCAATGTTAAAAATACTGCGTTTCTTTTGCCTGAGTTAGCGAAATGCTTGAAACCGAAACATTAATTGGATCCGTCCAAGCCAGCTTCAAAAAAGTCGCTGAATGGGGCTTATACACTATGTCTGAAATATAATCAACAACTATACAATACTTGGATTCAAAAGATTACATCATCATTAAAGGGGCCGCGACATCATTATTTTTTCACGATGCACCGCCTGATTTTATGTCAGAAATTGAAAGACGACATCCGAAGGAACATGTCTTACAAAGACAACAACATTGACCCGCGCTGTTTTCCGCATGAAAATCACCCCCGAACATCGAATGTCAGGAACAAAAGTCAGTTTGCTGTAGTCGCTCGGCTGCTTGAAAATCAGGCATCGAGCTCAAAAAATTATGATATGGACTCGGTGCTTATGTAATATCTGCGAAACATTTTTCCGACAACCAGCTCCAAGCACCTGTCGACGTTGCAATTTCTGTGGCAGCTGAAATGTTTCGCAAATATTACGTAAGCGCCGAGTCCATATCATAATTTTTTGAGCTCGATGCCCAATCTTTAAAGTGACTCTACAATTGATCGTTGACCGCGTTTATTTGCAGTAATTTTTTCAGAAAATGAAGACTAGGTATCAGAAACCCAGATTTAGGAAATAGATTTTCAAGTCGTTGCTTTGTGATGTTTCACGAAGCCCACACATTTTTACAGGAGGAGAAAAAATGAAAAAAGTTTGAGGCAGGCCTGTGCGAAACACAAGGTAATCCAATAGAAGATATTTTCAGCGTTTTATACTCAGACGTTTTTCTGTTAAACGAGATATAAAGCATTGTGCGAAGCGCCATGTGTGATGAATAATAAACGAAACACTCCAAATTAGCCTTTTTAAGCACCCTTTTACTCTAGCATAATTTTAGCATCTGTGGTGAATGAATGAATAAGTTGTCAATTAGAATAAAATCGTCTAATTATCTAGTATTCAGGATGTGCTTTTCGTTTTTCAAAACCCTACACAGCTCACACAATGTTTACCACAACATGCGCAAGGCAGCCATTCAGACCACGCACAGCGCACACACAACACAACACACAGCCGGCTGGGGATAATGTTTCGCTTTGTGTGTGTGCGCTGTGGAATGGGTGCCTTGCGCATGTTGTGGTAAACATTGTGTGAGCTGTGTAGGGTTTTGAAAAACGAAAAGCACATCCTAAATACTAGATATTTAGACGATGTTTATTTATAATTGACAACTTATTTTTTCCACAACAGATGCTTAAAATTATGCTAGAGTAATAGGGTGCTTTAAATAGGCTTGTTTTTTGGAGTGTTTCGTTTATCATTTATCTCTCATGGCGTTTCGCACAATGCTTTATATCTCGTTTAGCAGAAAAACGTCTGAGTATAAAACGCTGAAAATATCTTCTATTGGATTACCTTGTGTTTCGCACAGGCCTGCCTCAAACTTTTTTCATTTTTTCTCCTCCTGTAAAAATGTGTGGGCTCCGTGAAACATCACAAAGCAACGACTTGAAAATCTATTTCCTAAATCTGGGTTTCTGATACCTAGTCTTCATTTTCTGAAAAAATGACTGCAAACAAACGCGGTCAACGATCAATTGTAGAGTCACTTTAAGCGGCCGAGCGACTACAGCAAACTGACTTTTGTTCCTGACATTCGATGTTCGGGGGTGATTTTCATGCGGAAAGCAGCGCGGGTCAATGTTGTTGTCTTTGTAAGACATGTTCCTTCGGATGTCGTCTTTCAATTTCTGACATAAAATCAGACGGTGTATCGTGAAAAATAATAATGTCGCGCCCCCTTTAAAATATTAGCGAACGATTTTACCACTGTTGAAAGCACCTCACTAACTATACAAACATACTGAAACATTTTGGGCCGAAGCGTTGCTCTCTCATCGGTCATAATCAGTCTCGTTGGGCAGGCTAATATTATTGAGGACAATGAGCGATTCACTGTCGCTTATAATTTCGACCAACATAATAGCTATATATTCGCCATGTATCTGTCTCGGTCGAAATTAATGGCATGTGTTGATCGCTTCGCTTAACGCAAAAAGTCACATGAGAGGGTCAGAATTGATCTGATCACTAATGTCGACATTGATACCGCCTGGAATGAAAGATCTCACACAAAGAAAAATTGTCAAAAAACCTTCAACCCGCTTAAACAAGAAAACTGAAGTTATGTCACTCACTCAGCTCGTCCTCCGTATTATACGCCGATGACGGTGCGTTACTCGTATCACTCGTATGCATGATCGTTCCATGATTGTTATTCATCACGTTCGGGTTGAGTCCATTCGCAAAGTACATACCGCCTTGACCGTCGGCCGGCGAAAACACGGCTCTCGGTCCATTGTGCTGCTGATCTGAGCCGGGTCGCGACTGGCCACCCTGATTTCTCAGGGTCGGGGGTTGCGGGGCTTCGAGTCGGTCGGCGATCACCAGCCGAGGACTGATGTTGGCCGGGGATTGCTGATGTTGTTGACTACGAGCGTACGCCACCGCGGATTGAGGTTGTTGCATGACGGCTGTAAAAAGTGGAAATGAAATAATGGCTACTGCCCTTGTTGCACAGCCGCAAGTATTTCAACTTCTCATCAAACATCAGGCCAGCTGTTGAAAACATAAGTGGCTCGATGATGTCCCATGGTTCGACGGCACTAAATTCGACCAGCATAAGAATTGTTTACCAGTTGCCCGTTACCAACGTTTATGCTTGACGAAAGTTAGCGCGGTATGAACACTATGCATAATCTAGACTAAACTAAATTCCGACTACGAAACTTCATGGAACCTTCCCAACACCCATGCTCTCACACATACAAACGCACACAACTCACGTTTACGGCATCGCCATAGCTTTTTCGACGCCATCGCAACAAGAGCATTCATCGAATTTCAGCACACATGAACAACAATAATGCCGTCATTTATCCATTAAGAAAAATGTGAAAAGCAACGGAATTCAGGAAATTCCAAACCACGAGCAGACCACGTGATTCACACAATTTCGTTCGGTAGTGAAAAAATGTGTTGTATGCAATGAAGAATGATAGCCGACTCCGTTACTCTATGGACTGGAACCAACCCACGCTGTAATATGTATGGAATCTGCGCTTTGAGCAATTTGCAACAGCTGCAGGCAACCAGCTTATAGAAGTGTTTCACACTCATACTATTCCTTTCACATGCGAACCCACACACATTATACCTTATTGAATCCTGGGTGCCACACCACAATATGGTCCCAACTACGGCAGTTGTCACTTTTTGTCTCATCTTCTCAACAACCCGCACGTGAGTGGGTATCATATCCGCTGAACACAAGCCCAAACGCGACACAGAGTTCGGTGCAAGGCACGCACGAAAGAAGGGTGCCAAGAAGGGCTGTGATGTGACAAAGATATGAATACGCGAAGTTGACAGCCGGCAGCTTCTATCGGGTTACCCGCGCGTGCCGGGACAGCATGGACGAAAAAAATTGAGCCGATCTCTCTCAGATTTCACATCATAAAAAACCGACCGACTCAATGTCAGAATCGCAGTGAGACGGGAAGCAGTTCGAGAACAAAAAGAACGTGCGTTTGGCCAACTTTAGAATAAACGCATGCCAAAACGTGAAAAATACACGCAAAAAAAATGTCGAACTCAGAGCGTGCTCACACGAACGTGTTATTAGCAAACTGGACAAGTCAAGTCAAACCACTGGGTTTTAACCAGCTGCAAATGACAGAAAAACGAACAAAAACAGAGAAAATCCATTAGAATTCCCATTTCTGGAGTCGGCACCGGCATGAAGAAAGACATGAAGAAACTAATTAGCAGAAGCAGCTAGAGGAAACGGAACTAGGGAAAGCTTGTCAATTCGCAACAGAAAACAGACGTGTGTAAGAAGCGGGAAACCTTTCCAAATGGATCTATTGCCTGGAAGGCAACTTACCCTCCACATGGGTGGCTTATAAACCACAACGGGTGTGTTTCCGGCCGCAGAGAAAAAATGGAGCCAGAAAAAATGGGTGTGGTAAAGTTATTAGCTGAACAGCGAAAGTTCCAGCTTCTTTTGCACCAGTACCACTTCTGCTGAGCGAGCTTTACCTGTAGTTGGAGGTATATGGTCATTTATAAACCGTGCATTTTTTACGACCGCGCCCTAAATAATCCAACAACTTTTAAAAACCGCTGGTTGTCTGCAACGCAGACCATGTATAGGTAGACAGATGGTCGGCAGTTGGGATTTTGACACGATCACGAAAAAACTGCAGCCAAACAAAAAGGCACTACGTTAGGTACAGTACTAACTTCCTTATGCACACCTCGCTGACTTACTGACCCTAAAAGGAAGGCAGTTACGAGTTTTTTGACAAAAGGTTACAATTTTGGTGCCATGTAGTGACAAAAGCTAAACTCGGTAAAAAAAACCGCACGCACACGGAAAGTTGAGGCAAAGGTAAGCCCGCTGGTTTTGCTAAACTTCACCAAGACACACCTTTTCTTAGCTCACGCAAAAACCCAGACACAAAATTTTTTTGCGAGGGCGTTTTTCAGCGAACCATTTTTTAAAGTCACTCACTAATGAAAGAGCCCGCAATTAGAGCCACAGAAATATGATTCAAAATGACAGCTCAACTTCGGCATAATTATAAGTACATAAAACATCTGGCGCTGACATCGGGATCTGTCAAAGGCAGCCTGTTCACCAACATCTGTGTAACGCATTTCAATGTCAACGCCAAGCTAATCCCAAAATGTCAATCGGGCAAAGGTTGCCAGTCACAAACACAGTTCGCAATTTCTTTCACCGAACACTATGTGACACAAAAGTGCCTAAATTTGGCCATGAAAAATTCGCTCGAAAAGGTGACAGTACGGACCGGACAACAAAGTACCGGAAGGAAGTGCTTACGGACCGCAAAACCATTCAACTAACTCTGTCTGTACAAGGTAGCTACACTGCAGCCGCTTTCTATCAACGACACATTAGGGTTTGGCCGGGCAAAAAACAGCTGGGAACGACCAGGCTACTGATTGGCGACAATTTAGCATAAAGTAGCCTAACCATGTAGTGTACCTAAAAGAAATGGAATTTACAAGCAGATAATGTGGTTGTTTGGTTTATTCAACGACATATCGCATTACGTTAGCATAATATGGTAACTCATTGCCTGAGGCCTAGAACCCCTAGTCATCAGAGCGAATACAACACTCGCACGCAATTTCAAGCTTTCACGTTATTTTCTCAGCAAGCACATGGGCAACAAAACTGTTTTTCTGCTTCGAATCCATGCGCCTAATCACCTTTGGACAGGCAAAGCAGACAAGGGAACCAAATTCTCATAGTCGCAGCCTCACGAGACTTGCCAGCAGTCTGCACATGCTATAAATACACATGTATATTTATACAGAACGTTTATATTGTGGGTTCCGGAGCTTGGCGAAGCAGCCCGCGGGCTGCAAACGACGAGAAAAACAACTTCACCACACTCGCAAAGACACAAACGCATATACTGTACGTACAGTAATTAGTGAATCCGTTTGCACCATAGGTGTTGTTCGGCACAAACTGCTGAATTCGCGGAATGCCACAATTTGCAAACTCGGCATTTTTGCTGAAGTTGTTGTTGTTGTTGTTGTTGCAGTCTTGCTGCTGATTGTAATAAGGTCGCATGAGCACCCAGGCGGGCGGAGGACGACGACGCGGGGCCGTGGCACGGTTGATGCGGATTTCCGGCTCCGACGGTGAAAAATTGGCACCCACAATTACAGACCGGTCGTTATTATGCGTTGTTTTTGTTGCAAAGTGACCGTTCTGATTCTGATGTGTACCTTGACCAGCGCCATAACCATGACGATTGCCGTAGTCTTGTGCGACAGGAGCCAGCATTGCCATTTTGAGACGAATTGGCAGCAAATTCAAATAATGGCGTTGCAATCTGAAAACATCTCACTCAGATGATAACAATTCGTATTCACGTCACAGCGTGCTTTCGCGTCAGGATCGGACGTAGGGGCTCTGAAAAAATGTCGGCACGCAATTTAAGCGAAGCTCCCGTAGTCTGTAATCATTAGGACAAGCCAACGTGCGGAAACTTCCTGGTACAGAGACTGTATCGGTTGGCCCGTCGTTCCGTTACAAACAACAAGTTTTTCTCTGCGACAGATAAGTGAAAAGCATTTACTTATCATGCCGATCTATACGACGAAAAACCATCGAAACTTGTTCTAAAAGTAGTCCTGACGTCAGACGGAAGTTTTGAACCAAACACTGAAAAAACAAGTCACTCCATGAAAGTTCCGCAGAGAAGTTTCATTCAGGATGACAGGGAAGAACCTAAAAGACAACCAACACCAGACAAAAAAAACGCAAAAAAAGGCTGAAAATCTCAGTGAACAATAAACCGGATGGGTTAAAGCAGTCGGCTTGCCACTTTGTACCAGTAACCATGCACGACTACAGGAAAACGGCTTCGGTCTTTTCGGCTTCATTTCGTCAACAGTCAAAATAATAACAAACACTGTGGGTGGCACCCATGGCTTCGGTCCAGTGCTTGCTTACGCCGCTGTGGGATATCGAAAAACACTTGTGGGCGTGCGCATAGATTGAAATGAGCTCACCATGTGGAGGGGGCCAAACGCCTCCACTGTGGCCTATACTGCTGCAATTTTGGTCGATGTACGGTTTTGAGGAGTACAAAACTGCAGGCCATTCCGCAGTAGCCCACGCCCATGACGCAGAGATTCCCCAAAAAAGCAAGAGCTCACAGGTCACGTAGGCGTGGTCTCGCGTGCAGAACTGTCAAAGGCAAGTTGAGGGTCACGCCTCGGTCACGCATCTGTGTTGTGCCCAAGGCGGCAGAACAAAGACTGAAAAGTGTAGAAGCACAAACAACCAGTTGTCGTCAGGGCTTATCTTTCCAAAACTAGTTGGAACTTTAGGGTTGCGTATCATTACGGTCCAGTGCTCATTAGGGTCCAGCGCGCATTAGGGTCCCATGCTACACTTGGGTCCAGTAGCGTTAGGGTCCATAGCATTAGGGTCCACCCGTCGTTAGGGTCCATAGCATTAGGGTCCACCCCTCAGTAGGGTCCATAGCATTAGGGTCCACCCCTCAATAGGGTCCATAGCATTAGGGTCCACCTGACAAAGTGTAGCAGTAGGGTCCACTGACCATTAGGGTCCATAGCATTAGGGTCCACCTGACAAAGTGTAGCAGTAGGGTCCACTGGCCACTTACACCCATAGCATTAGTGACCACTTAGGTCCATGGCTTTAGGGTCCACAGTTCACAATGGCATTGTGATCGGTGATTAAAGAAGCGCGGCAGTGCTGTTGGGTCAGGGTGGCGCTTTCTTTAAATCGGCCGCACTGAAAATGTCTTGTGCATGCTATAAGCTTATATTGGCAGAAACGAGTTACATGGAACACACTATGAAACGCGCACTGCGAATATATGACGGAAATTCACAAAATGTGTGACAATACAAAATACATATGTATAGTAAGTTACCAATTTCGGTGCCTCATGCATTTTTACAGACGCAGGAACTCCCGTTCGAGTCGAAGCAGGCAACAAGCTCAACACACCGTCAACAACCCACGCAGCTGGCTCGTGTGCTTTTCGAAATTTTAAGTAACACAAGTTGTGTGTGTCAGCTGCGTGGCCTTTTCACTGTGTGTTGAGCTTGTTGCCTGTTTCGACTTCGAATGGGAGTTTCCCTGCGTTTGTAAGAATGCATGAGGCAACGAAATTAGAAATTTACTAGAGCACAAAAAGAAAGTTCCGAGAATGGCGATGTTGCATAGCGACTGGCATGATCAATTTGTTATCCATTGGTATGGTTGGTATATATCACATAAATTATTGCGATCGCACGCCGGACGCACTTTCAACGTGATGGACCATAATCGTATGGACCCCAATGGTCAGTGGACCCTACTGCTACACTTTTGTCATGTGGACCCTAATGCTATGGACCCTAATGGTCAGTGGACCCTACTGCTACACTTTGTCAGGTGGACCCTAATGCTATGGACCCTAATGGTCAGTGGACCCTACTGCTACACTTTGTCAGGTGGACCCTAATGCTATGGACCCTATTGAGGGGTGAACCCTAATGCTATGGACCCTACTGAGGGGTGGACCCTAATGCTATGGACCCTAACGACGGGTGGACCCTAATGCTATGGACCCTAACTATACTTGCGGGCCGGAAAAAAAACCGTTTTTTTTCCGGAAAAAAAACCGAAAAAAAACCGTTTTTTTTCCGAGGCCCGGAAAAATACGTTTTTATTTTTCCGGAAATTTTTCCAAGTGGCAACTTTTGGAAAAAAAACGGTTTTTTTTCCAAAAATTTCCGAAATATTTTCAAGGGTTACGAAAGCATGTTGTCAAAACTAATGTAAATCGGTGCTAAACAGTTCAAGATGAGCACTTTTTAATCTCCAAGTGCATTTTTAGCATGTTTCAGGCCATTTCCCGACAAAATTTTCTCCAAAATAGGCGTTTTTGGACCATGGGTATCCTTAAGTACTGGAAAAATATTTGGAAAAAAAACGGTTTTTTTTCCGGAAAAAAAACGGTTTTTTTTCCAAAAATATATTTTGCGGAAAAATACGCAAGTATAACCCTAACGCTACTGGACCCAAGTGTAGCATGGGACCCTAATGCGCGCAGGACCCTAATGAGCACTGGACCGTAATGATACGCAACCGAACTTTAGCCAACCTCTTGATTTTTAGGTGCAAGCATTATTTTTGCCAAAAACAAATTCATTATTTTGTCTTGGTGTTGTGTTTTCATGTGATTTATTTGCTTAAAACGGCATAATGAAGCCAATACACAGCAAAATACATATGTAGGTGTATTCCCAACCACAAACGCGGACTTTAGCTCAGGCTGAAAATCTGACTGTACGATGGATGGTCAGGAAACGTATTAGGAACAAGTCGCGCAGCGAAATTTTTGCGCGTTTGGCTGCGGGGGAGATAATCTCACAAGGGACATGTTGGTGTTCAAAAACCTAGGTGCAACTAGCCCTCCTATTTTTAAGTGAAATTTAGAGAAATTTTGTATGTAAATTGCACCTAAAGTGTGTAAAGAAATATAGTTGCCGTGTACTTGGTCTGATCGGTCACAAAGTTTCCAACGGGGTCCAACAGCCCAAACATTTGCCACGCTTTGACCAAAACATGGGGGAAGAAAAACTGGTCCAATCTTGGGGAATGTGTGGACACAAATAGGTCTCAAGTGACCCATTTAGTCGCTTGCAACCGAAATCAGACCACAAGGAAGAAATAAATTCTGCGTATGTAATGCACTGGACTCTTGTCGTGCCCTCGCCTTAGAATTGAAGTTGCTCGCAACGTTTGGCTCAGGTGGATTAGGCCTACGCTTAGGCTTATGATTGGGCTTGGCTTAGAGCGCCAGCTTTTTCCAACGGCCAGTTGTAAGTCACACAACACGCGAGTGACAAAGGGCGACGATGTCCATCACAACCGCTTGAAGAGACACAATTATACTGTCTACGGTCAGCGAAACGCATGATCAGAAAGCCCGAAATTTGTTACGCGTGCGAAGATGCAACGGCGTCTTTACATTTAATAAACAACACCAGTACTACACTACTACGTGCGGAAGCGCGACCAGAGGACATCAACTAAACTGCAAAAATGATCACAAATTTTCCTGTCTAATCAGCTGACCTGAATCGCATAAAAACACGAAAGATCCCGGTTCAGGTCGCTCAGACATTCTCACAAGGTATGTACATGACCTCACACGTCAGAACGGTAAAAACCGGCCAACACACACACTGATGGGAAACAACTTTGGTACCCGGCCAAATGACATGAACCATCTCTCTTTTATTTCTGCAGGTACCTAAAACTCTCGAAACTATACGACGAACGCTGTCGGTGAATATTCGAGAAGAAGAAAACAATCACCGAGATTGCAAACCGGTTTCAAAATTTAACAAAACCTAGCCCTGGATAGAAATGTTGAGATGGAGGAGCAAAAACCAATAACCTACAGTAGACAGACGATACAATCAACAGTGCACTTGAAAGCGAACCGCGTGTGCAGCTTGTTTACTTTAGATGTTGTGATTATGTTCAGGTCAAAATAGCGGGCTGACCACAACACGTGATTTCAATAGCAATAAAACGCCGGAAAAATACAATGAGGTTAAAAATAGCACAACGTTCAAAACATTCATTTCAGCGGGCGGGCGTCAACAAATAAATTGCATAAAGCGCCGTTTTAGCATCCGATAGTCCCAGACAAAACAAAATGAAAGTTCACACCTACACGTAGCATAATACTGTATGCCATCGCTTTCACAGACATCGCATTGCAAAACCAACACCCAGCTACTTCTAAATCTCTGTTTGATTTCCCCAAGAAAAAGTAAATAATCCATTCACACCTTCCTTTCACCTTTTAAAAGTGTGCACTTAGGAAGTTTCACACTGAAAAACGTTCACCGAACAAAACACTGTGCTTACGTAAACTGAAGCACATGCTTTTTCTCATCACACTTTCGCACAAATATAAAAAGAGAGCAAAACAGAGACGCTTCGACCGCGACCACCGAGAAAAAATTGCGAACAAAATATTCCAAGCAACACCAGAACAATTCCAGGGAAGAGAGTAAATTCAAGAAGTAAGCATATCTACCCGAGAAGTTCGATTAGCCCCAATTGCGCTTCAGGGCATAAACATGTTTTGAGATGTTTTGGAACTAAAAAATTGGGCTGGACTTCCATATAGGCCTCGACTTGGGACTAAATTGGGATATCCAACTGTTGGCCATAAAAACTGCTGTTTGCACATAAATCATTGCGATCATTTGACAAAAACGTGTTATAAAACATACATATTCTGAACAAAACACTGCGATATGTGCGATTTTTATCGCACCGCTGAGGGACGGAAGAATTTTTTTGATTCAAATAAGCCCCCGGCAAAACTTGCCAAATAAGTGGGGTTTACTCGGGGAGGGGGGGGGGCTTAATCGATCCTCTCTGGTACACGGCGCGCGTCCGTAAACATACTAAAATGTTTCAAATAGTCCACATTACAGATCACACGGTCTCCCATGCAATCGATTTTGGACCGGAAAAGAAAATCAAAAACACAAAATTCCACTCACAATCCTGATACGATGGTGGTGTGCGTCTGAGCACCACATTCGAGCTACCGATCGGTTGTATGACCACATTCTGCACTTGGTTGACTTCGCGTGTTGTGGCGATGTAGGAACGCGGCACGTCAACAAACTCGATTCTACAGTGAACGAAATTAGAATGTGACAGCAATATCAAATTGGAGTTTCGTTTATCTGCTCCATCAGGTTAGTCAGTCTGGATCACCTACTACTTTCTATCAAAGGCTTGTCCGGCACAGTACGAGGGTTTGCGGATAAGCAAAATTTTTCGCCTTCTCGTGTCACTACGATCGTACGGTGATAGTGGGTGGCTGACAGACAGAGACACCGGCCCACTTTTTTCAATTTTCCGTGTCAGAGTAAACGCGTGTGTAAAGAGCGGGTCCGCTAATCCGCTACATTGTGAGACCGATCCGACATTATACTTGGACCAAATAAAAACAGCAAAACAATTTGGTCCGTGCCAAACTTGGTCAAACTGGAGTCTGGCTTGGCCACGTGAGTTTTCTTGAACTGAGATTTTTTCAAGATTTACTGACGTCACTAATTTAGACCAGAGTGAAAGTTGTTCAATTTTTTGATTTGTGGCATCAGTAACTCCCGAAAACTCCTCAATTTAAAAGTCACGTGACCAAGGCAGATCCTATCCGTTCCGGTCTCAGTTTGATAAATGTTTCGGGGTTCTTCGGGCTAATCTTAAGAACCACATACTTTTCTTCATACACACAATTTCTGACGCTTCTTTTTCCCAACCATAAGCTAATGTTGAAGGGCAATTTTAAACTGACGGGAAATTCCAGTGGGATAGGCAGAAATGAGCAAATTAAGCAATAACACCAAACTCAATTCAACCTGAGTGGTCTGGGCGCATCAGAGTTTGTCGCCGGGAAGCCCATGTGATCGGTGTCGGCCTCGGTGGGCGATTCGGGAGGGGAGGACAGGTCTGCAATTTTGCGAGAATTAGCAAATTCAAAGGTTCCACGGAATGTTGTTTGTTACATTTCACGGCTGCATTCGGACCTCAAATTTATGACGATCATTTGATCGTCACATTAATAAAGTTGCCCCAAAGTTGACCCAGCACAAGCCAATTCTGCCCGGTTCCAGTAATTCACAGTAACGAAATACAAAAGAACACGAGAATCAAAAAACGATAAAAATGGAACACCAGAGGGAAATAGTACCCAATAACTGTTCGTCTCCCTGTCGCCACCACGTATGTGATGACGCCACAAACCACTTGACCCGTTCACACATCTGGCTCGCTAAATCGGTCAAAATTGGAGGTTGTTGAGATGCGCCATTCAATTTGGCGTCACTCAAATCACGATCAGCATTAGGAATCGAATTTATGTAATTTTCAATCAATTGCTTATTATTATTATTGTTATTGATATGTATATCGACGGTGTCTGCTTTGGTCTCCTGACAAGGTTCAACTCCACAGCCTTCAAAACACTCGGACACCTCCTCGTCCAAGAATGCTGGCAGATCCGCTTCCCTGGTATCCGGCTCGCGGCGAATAAAACTGTCGACCAAACCAGAGAACAAGCTCTGCAGACGATTAGAACCCATTCAAGCACCGGGCCTGTCCAAAGCCGATTCAATTCATGCAATTTTGCATCAAATGCACTTTTGTCCGCGATGTGTTTGGCAATATTTAGACCTTACTGCGGGCACAGATGGACGAGTTGGTTGAATAGATCTTTCAAGTGATCGGATGTGGTTCGTTTTTCGCACAGATGACTATCATCTAAATCTGAAGAGCACAGCATTTTGGAATATATAAAATTGCTGTAACTAAACCAGGTACAGTAACAAGTAACTGACAAGCAAAATTCCTATTCTCTCCGCAAGTAACTGAAGCACTCCATAAAATAGCATTTTTAGCACGAAGGGCCATTCAACTTTTTGGGCACGTCCTATAACGACTGTGGTTCTGGCCTAGGCAAATTTTATGTGACCCATATTTTGCGGTCGAGTTGCAGCACCAATTTCGACCAGCGTAAACTTGTTCGTTTTGTGCAGACAACGTTTTTTAACGAAATTAGTACATCAACTCTATCCCAAAATACGGGTCACACAAAATTTGTCTTCGCCAAGTCGTAGTCCAATCGTAGACGCAGTCGTCAAAGTTGATACGGCACTCATTCTTTCGAGCAAGTCACCAAGCTGTGTCAAAAACAATGACGCGGTGTGACAGCTTTGGCCCAGATTTGACAATGAGCGATTTCCAACGGAGACAAAATTTTCCAACCAAACAACAGTTGGCGCCGTTGACCTCACAAGTGACAGAGAGCGAACCGGGAGAAAACCGGGTCAGGCGTTATTTTCATTCACGTTTAGTTATTGCCATACTATACGCCCACACGCGCCAAAGACTTCAGTCCCGGGCCTGTTAACAGAGAGCGTTTTCAAACCAACAAGTTTGTGAATGAAAAGGCAAGAAAAATTGACATTTCTTCAGCCAAAGTGCTTCGCAGTCTCCAGTGCTCATGTTCACAAGATGTCAGAGCATTGACCAGAAAATACCAAGCGAGGTTGACCAAATCAGGTCCATAACCCTGGATGAGACAAGCGTTGGTCTCCAGGCAACCGCCATCAAACCGGAGGTCTGGTAAACTGGGTGAAAAATATGACACAGTTCTTACCGGACATATTGACAGACGAGTGGATGCACTACAGCGGACACCCAAAACAGAAGTGTCAAGAACCTAAGGTACGTTATGTACAAAGCCGTGAACATGTATGCATCTACAAGGGAGGCATTTTTTCAAGGAGGTATGCCGCTTGTGGAAGTAAAAAACCAAGGTATACGTTACTTAAAGGGCTCGGGACATAACCGAAGGAAGGGTAGCAGGACATATTGTTACATACCGTTGGAAAGCATTCCGACAGCCTATGTCACGCACAAATTTTAAGCTCCTTGGAGATTCGCTATCTCTTGGTAGAGCGACTTTTCGTTCCAGAAAAAAGTGAATTTTTGCACAAATTGGAACGACCGGTGCAGAAACCCCAAATGAGTTAAAGGTCAAGTAACATGTGGATAGGATTGCAACAGCTTCTGAATAGCTTATCATCACAACTTCAGTCGCTCAAAGCATTGCTTCACACGGTGAGGGTGCGAAACGTTCCAAAAATGGGCCTTATTTTTCGAGAACACAAGTTTGTCCCTAAATTTTGAGGCCACGCTTAGCGCTGCGGAAATAAGAATGCAATGGGGAAATAGAGCATCGTCGAAAGTACCAGAAAATAGGGTTTTTAAATTTTTTAACTCATAGCTAGCTCTGTGACAGACCTAAAAATCCATTAAATTGGCGCTAAATTAGGTGGTTACATTCATCGCCAGAATTGTGACACATAAAGGCCACAGATTGTATCGGCTTCGAAACAAAAAAATGAGAGAAACGTCTGATTTAACAACCTATCAAGGTCCGAAGAATACTAACCTGAATATGATATTCAGATATAAATGCTTATTGTTAATAGCTATTGCAAATGTAATAGCACCAAACAATGTATCTTGAGAGTAGCTTTCGAACGATATATGACAAGCCCCAATAAATTTTTACGCGTAAGGGCAGAGGCTAAAAAATTGCTTTTTTGACGATTCTGGAATGAACCGTCACGTCACCGTGTGCGATTTCGGAATTTTGACCGTTTCTTGTCCATAGTAAGAGATAGTATGGGCATGTTATGTATCGTTCGATAGCTACATTGAAGCTACATCGTTTGATTCTATCAAATGTGCAATAATTTTTAACAGTAACGACTTATAGCTAAATATCTTATTCAGGCTGGCAGGGCTGCAGCAGCCGGACCATGGGGTTTGAAGCTTTGAAACTCGTCTAGATTGTTGGACTGGGCGTTTATCTGACTTTCTCGTTTCCAATGCAATGCAATACGTGGCTTATTTACATCACATTTCTGTCAATGAGTGCAACTATGCAGTTTAGGGGCAATTTTTAGGTCTTTTTCGGCCTGTCACGCCGCTATCTAAGTGTTTCCAAATTTAAAAACCTTATTTTCTGGTACTTTCGAAAATGCTCTATTTTTCTATTGCATTTTCATTTCTGCAACACAAAGCGCGGCCTCAAAATTTAGTGACAAACTTGTGTTTTCGAAAAATGTGGCCGATTTTTGGAACATTTCGCACCCTCACCGAGTAAAGCAATGCTTTGAGCGACTGAAGTTTTCATGATAAGTTATCCAGAAGCTGTTGTAATCTTATCCACGTGTTACTTGACTTTCAACTCATTTGGGGTTTCTGCACCGGTCGTTTACAATTGTGAAAAATCCCCTTTTTCCTGAAAGAAAAGGCCCTCCAACAAAAAAAAAAGAATCTCTAAAGAGAATAAATTTGTGCGCGAAATAATATTTCCCCGTTCCCCCCCACGAATTAAAACCCTCTGCCCCTCCCCCCCCCCCCCCGTTTGGCCCCCCCCCCTCTAACGGCAATCTTAAAAAAAAATTTGGCATGGCAAAAAATTGCATTGGCTGGTGTAGCCACTTGGGAGCTACAGCGTAAAGCACTTGGTGACACGCAATTTTTAGAACGAATTCGTCAACCTGCAAGAAAATAGAACAGGAGATAGAATAATATTGTGATGCAGTGCATACCAGTAGGTTATGTCTGGCATGTACACACTTTCGTGTCGAAATCTTAATGAGCACGGATCCAGGCGAAGAAAGATGATTGGCAAGGAAAAAACAATGAACAACTGGAGCAAATGAGGGTTATTTGAAAACCGAAGTAGCACCGGGGTATACTGTATATGAAGCGCGGGTATACATACAGTAGGTCGTCGTGCAAATAAGCTTAGTTAGCCAGAAGGCCATAACCCGGATGAACTGAATAAAATGGTCGTCGAAAACACTTGTTCCCAGTGACTGGGAGGGGGTTTGGAAAGAATAACAAAAATAAGACAGGGAAATACAAATCCAGTTATACGGATGAAGACCAGCCGATCTGATAACAGAAGACAAATAA
The DNA here is from genome assembly GCA_030248065.1 of Rhynchonema sp. JSB1_4. Taxonomy (NCBI): domain Eukaryota; kingdom Metazoa; phylum Nematoda; class Chromadorea; order Monhysterida; family Xyalidae; genus Rhynchonema; species Rhynchonema sp. JSB1_4. The sequence goes on from JASAMV010006650.1 coordinate 36,828, forward strand.
TGGAAAAGGTCGCGCGGTTGGGTGACAAAAACAAGCGCCAGTGCGCAAGGCTCTCGACCAGCGTTTTTGCGCACTGTCAAACAAGACCAAGACCAAAGAGGCTGACGGAGCAAATTAAGGGCACACAGTTGCACTCCAGGCTACAGCTATACAAACCAATCTAACGCGCACACATGACTGACGCTCAGCTGGGCCACCACACGTGTGTACAACAATTTCTGGGGCGCAATTCCACAAAAATATGACTCCAACAGAGTCCGGGGGGGGGGGCCCCCCCCCCCCCCCCCCCCCCGCCCCCCCCCCCCCCCCCCCCAACAAAATTAAAAAAAAAACAACCCCCCCCCCCCCCCCCCCCCCACCCCCCACTCTAATTCATACTCATGCTGGCATAGCCCCAACATAAACAGTCGACGGTTATTTCAAACTGCGTGAATGTGATCCGATATCCTGTGTATCGTGGTGGGAAACATGCGAATGTTCCAAAGTCGGGAGGCTTCAGGTTCAGCTCTTGGTTTCGATAAGCTAACTGAAATGGTGGAACGTTTCCGACTTGTTTCAGTGTGCGTGTGCGTGTCAGCAAAAAAACACGTATGACTGCACGCAACTCGAGACTCGGCGCAGTTGCGGAAGTGATCTGACAAGCAAGCGCGCACGTGCAATTATTGCCTACGGTCTCACTTTGGAAGTGAACATGAATCAACTGGCATTGGTGTTAGAGAGAAAGCCAATCATATTGGTGAATGCCACGCTTCACAGTTCACTGCTTTGGCACTTTACAAAAAAGAAGCATGAACACTTCGAGAACAAACTAAATAATGCCAACCAAATTGTTTTTAAAGTGGACCTGCAGCCAGAAAAAAAAACTATTTGCGGTCACGCAACCGAGACAAGGCTGCACTTTGCTCAATGGGGTTCGAATAAATTATCGGGTTCAACAAGTAAATGCCGCACCAAAACTGTCTGGAAGCCAAATATTTGCAAGCGCTTGACCTGCCCGCAGCAAAATTTGTTCAATTTCAAACTGGAAAGCAAACACAAGCAGACGTGAGCCGAGTGGGGGCCAGACCAGAAGCCTGCATAATGATTGCCACTGCTACCGGTGCTGTAATTGCTTCGAGTCAAAACCACGTCGGCTCTTATTGGGTACAAGTGGAATAATCTGGAGACAAAATTACCAAATGCACATCATTTTTTAACGGTACGACGACCTGGGATATCGTTAGGAAAACTTCAAGTAAAAAAAGTTCGTCCAGAACTAGATTGGTCGTTTTCTTTTTGGTAACCTGTCGTGTCGCCATATTACGAAAGTGAAGACTAATTTGAGCTGTCAGGCTACTGAATTCTGGGAAAAGAGCCGACACACAGAACAGAATAAACCATGAAGCTCCGCGTGTATTCATGCACCTCAAGGGGATTGTACTTTGCAGTAGCACTCAGAACCAGCTAATCGGACTAATAAGCACAAGTATTCGAGCAAAGCAAAGCCGCAGTGCTTACATAATAAGCTGCCTAAGCTTCTGCTGCTGGTAAATGCTATTGAAGTAAAAAATAAAAAAATTAGAGCAAAGCCCAAACGTATTGTCGTTTCGAAACTGGGCATCGCTCATCTCTTTATTCCACGTACCACAATACAACTACATTTCAAACCCAGATTTGTTTTTTTTTTCAATAAGGCGAAATCAATCTAGCGCAGGCACCAGCCCTACTTCGAATAAAATCTGCACACCGGTTTAGGGTTTTAAAGTTTTTTTAAGTTAGAACGCCGGTACAAAGCAGATGCATGACCACCAGTCAAATCAAAAACCCAGTCGAATCACAAACATCTAGCTGCAGCTGCGCATTGTGATGTTTCGGGCAACGTTTTTTGGTTTCGTTTCGTTTGGACAGGGTTTCGAATTGCATCATACGACTGAAATCTCGGGTTCACAACTGCCACCAAGCGAAACATTTGTGATTCGTAAACAAACATAAAATTAGATCGAGGAAACAGCAAAACGCACAACTATCATGGAACCGGGCAGAATAAGCGCGTCGTATAGGGTCATAATCTTGATAGTTCGACAGTTCAGGCAAACGCAAATGGAACAACAACGCCAAACCTCCGCAACCAACCTGGCCCGGCAACCATCATTGTCTCGGCAAATCTCGCCTGTTTCTTATTAGTATTCTGCTGCACAGCACTGTTCAATTGTTGTTGGGTCCCATTACTCATTAACAGATGATTTTGTTCGGCCCTCGATCCGATCGGGTACAAATGTTCGCCAGCTGCATTATTGATCGGCTGATTATTGGCACATGACGAGTTATCGATTGGCTGATCAGTGGTGGCACCCAATAATTTGATCGAATCCGTCAGACTTGGGTCGTCGGGCGTCACTTTGTCTGTCGGCGGTGACGTCACTGACCGGGACTTGGTCTTGCCTGAATGAGGAAGGGAATTGGTGCCGTAGAGATTATCTGTGGGACCGCGTGTCTGCGCAGCAGTGGAAACACCCACTGACTAGCAATGTGATAGCAGACCGGTGAGCACAGACGAAAAGGACAAAACACGCTGCTGTGGCATCAATGATCATGGAATTTCAACAGATTAATTCTGGATCCATCGTAGGTCGGACACCCGAACAGTGGGGCAGGCGTACCATGGAGGGGGAACAGACGTACCCGAGGGGGACCCCCTCCCCCCAGGAACTACACTGCTTACAGCATGTAACGGCTGGAAGGTTCTCCATCTAACAAAGCAACAATTTTAGGGCTGTTCCCTGCAGTGGTGTCGTTGAGAAATCGAAATTTTCCCATACCCAGCCCAATTTTCGGGAAATTTCCCATACATACCCCCAAAAATCAAAAATTTCCCATACCAGGGGGGTTTCTCCAAAAACTCAAAAATTTCCCATACCCGAGGGTGCGGGTTTTGAAAAAATGACCCCAAAATCTTCTAAAAGTGCCAAAAATTGGTCTAAAAAGTGCTTAAAACAGTTTTCTTGTGACAGCAAGCGATTTTTGACATTTTTGGACGAAAAATGGTCAATTTTGGTACTTCTCGGGGTCAAAAAGTCATTTCTTAGGGGTGCTTGTTCCAAAAGTGAAAAATTTCCCATACCCGATACCCCCGGCCGATTTCCCATACCCCATACCAGGGGCGTAACCCCCCCCCCCAACGACACCACTGGTTCCCTGCAGTCCGCATAAACTCATTAGCTGATCTCCACTGCTCAAACAAAAAACCTAATTCACGCACAAATATACCTTGTGCATTTTGTTGTGCCGAGCTGGTGCTCTGGTGCGATCGGCGTTTCCACTTCCACGGCTGCAGTAGTCGCAGCCAGAATTTACCCGTACGCAATGAATGGGACAATGCACGCCGACGGCGGTGTTCGTTCGGTGCTGATAAGTCGTCGTCTGCAATATACTGTTATATATAGGGTAGGTGAAACATCACGTAGTATACATACATACAGTCTGACCGCTTTATAGTGACATGATCGGGAACCGACAGACACGGTAAACAAATATTCACGCCGGCATGCGTTCTGCTGGCAGTGTCGTGGTCTCAAGGGTGCAAAATGGGTTCGGACATACCTATCACAGAATGAACGAACTCGCAAGATATCATCCAACCCAACCCAGCCCATTGTGTACCCAGCGACCATACCCGATCGTGTGCTTATGTTTACCGCCTCCAAGAACATATTCTGACAGTTGGTCCTCGACAAACACGTGAAATTCTGACAAAATCTGCCCAAAACTGTCAAAATCAAATCTGCGATCAAAATCAGCCCATTCCACACGCCAAAACGAACCGATACTCCTATGATGGTGTCGATTTTGATGCTGTCCCTGTGTTTGTCTGCTGGTCCTTGTGTGTTGACTGATGCCCTCCGTCGAATGTGATTGTTTCATTCGAGCGGCGACCATTTGTCCCAGCGTGTCCGCTTGTGCGACCGTTCGGACGTTCAAAAGCGGACTTTTGGATGGATCAATGAATGTGGAAGACGAGCAGGAGTGCTCGTCGAAGCGCTTGCCGTGAGCGGAGGAATTTATGCTGATTCGCTGATGATTGTTGTTGTCCAACAGTGGTGATGTTTCACAAGTGGACGTTTGATGGTGCGTGTCATCATCATCATCAGCGGCGGAGGTGGAAGGCAGAGGCAGATCTGGAAAAGAAGATTTTTTTTGGCGTTTTACAATTCTTAGGAACTTGTAATTGGCTCTAGACTAGCCCATTATACCACCATGAACGCTTAATTTTTGGCAACGATTGTACTTGAGAAAGTAAAAACCAAATGGGTTTTCGAACGGCACGGTAGCGGGTGGGTGGGTGGGTTATCTAAACTTCAAAACCACGCCGACCACCAACTAAAAACACCATAACCGATAAAAAATGAATAACAAAACAAGAATTATGCTATTCCGTTCAGTGCTATGCTTGGCACTTGCAAGTACGTGAACCATAAAGATACCCTGTTCAAGTAGCGCAATGCTTTCAACATAGCCACCGGCCAACATTCTAAAACAACAAAACCCCGGAATGGTTTCAAAAAACAAAGCATGTTGTTGTGAGAGACCACATCTAAATCGAATAAACACTAAGACACACAAACAGTAAAGTTGGATGGTATGCTAACAATTTTGGACCTTTGCACCTATGCAACAAGTCCAATAAAAAACACAGCTAACTCGATTGCTGCTCCAGCTTGGCTTGAAAGGAAGAAATGACAACCAGAAAAACAGGGTTTCGTTCTGTGTCCTTGCTGCCAAGTTGAGATGCAAGGAGAGAGCCTAGAACATGGTGTGAGACCTCGCTACCGGCGGAACCCGGCCGGGTCCGAATAAACTTCATTAAATGTCGCAGTGCCAGTGAAATCTAGACTTAAAGTTGTCAGACCTGGGCCACGCAAGCCTGTACCCCACCCGCAAGCACTAAAAAGCAAGCGCAAACCCAAGCAAAAAGTCAATAAAACACTCAGAAACCCGTTAGGTATGCACCCCGTGCTAACTAGTGTTACCTACATATCTTATAACTGTCTACCGCTACCGCTGTGCGATATGTCCCAAGTTTCATCGGACAACTTGAACGTAGTGCTCTACCAAACGACCTTTTGAGAGTGCGTGCATTTATTGCACCAACGTGCGGCGGTAGAAAAAGTAACATCATAACACGTCAATAAAATGGGGTGCGTTCACTTATCAAAGCGTCCGACCCAGCCACGTGAAAAATGAATTGAAATTGCAACAGTTGCAAATTGTGAAACGTTCAACGCAAAAGAACCATAAATAAGTTTGGTGAAGAAATTTTCTCAGTCCAGCTGCTTCAATGAAGGAACAAATGCCGGCCGCCGGCCCGTAAAAGGAGCAGTAAACGACATACAACAGCATATAATGCAGCGATATGAGCAAGCGCGGGTGGTACACAACAGGAACCCACCCTTGTCCACTTTGAGCATGAGCGCCTAACAAATCGGCATAAGAGACTGCCGATGCGCTTAACAATCGGACCACCAACGGTGTGACTGGGTCTCATCAGTGTGTTCAGGAACCAAAAACAGTCCATCTGATCATTCGGTGCCCAGCTGCAACTGCTGACAGCCAATCGTACACAGTATGTATAGGTGGTACGTCCACCAGCCGGACAAACCGGGAGCAAAAAACGCGCGAGATCCAAAATCAATTTGGTTCCTACCGGCACACGCGTAATACATAGACACGAACACCGCCCCGAGCAGAAAAATGTGCTGCTTGCACACATACTGTACATATACTGTAGTTGGCCACGCCCCATACACGCACTGGCAAGCATGTGTCAAACTTTCATGAGTTACAAGCTGGCAACACGCAGACAAAACACATGGCCTGACCAATCTAACAAGCAACCATAACCAAACCAAACTCAACCAGGCAGCGCTTAAGCACATCTGCTTGTGCGAAAGTGTGTGCACATGATGGACACCAGGTACTTGGGTATTGGGCACAGATCAGGTAACGACCAAGCATCGAACCTGAACACCTAACAACCTCGCAAAAAATGGTTGAAGCAAGCGCAAAAATCGATCACACCCTGCCAACCGGGCAACAATGGCGAGCAGCGACAAAAAGATATTGGAATAATGAAAAAACACCGACAGCTTGCACACGTGGAGAGAGCCTTCCGCATGTGCGTAAGAATTTCTGCAACAAAAAAAATTGGGTCCAAGATTTATTGAGCAACAAAAGTATATGTCGCGCGCTGTTGGACCCAATACTAACGAAGTGATGCATGATCAACTCTCAAGAACATGCGATCATTATGTTGTGACCTGGTTTTCGATGAGCTATACGTGAATATGTGCAACAGCAAGTAAAGTAGTACGATGGAATTCACGACGACAAAGGAAAAAATTACACATGTGTAAAAAATTATCAACTTATTACATGGTGAGAAAGGAAACGTGCAATGCAAATCAGCAGTCAAAATCAAAAAGAACCACTGTCATTTAAATAAGATAAAAGAAATATGATCCTGAGGGACGTGACAATCTCCATTATCAACAATGAAAATGTTATCTGCAGCTGTAGTAGCAAATCCTTACCCAGGCATGACGTCAATAAAGGTGCATGGGCGATAAAAAACAGCATATTTTTACAGCATATCTCTGAATTCCCTACTCTATTTGGCGGTAACAGCGGCAACATAAACAGGCAGCAACACATAACGATGTTTACAAAATATAGTCTTGTCTGGAAAAAGTGCGAATAACTAGCCGCTGGCTGGTCACCTGAGCCTTAGTGAAAAAATTTCCGAACTGAACGAGACGTATACATGCCTGAACGTCTGGGTGACAAAAACTACAAGACCGGGAGCTCAAATGACTCACCGCCGCCGGTAACAAATTAGGTGTACAGTTACAGTACCGGGTGCAATTCTGGGCTGAAAGTTGAAGTCGCGTGCACGCGCGTGCGAAGCAGTGCAAAGTATAGGCAAAAGTCGAAGTTTTGCGCGTGCGCTGCCTATGTTTTAGCACTAGGAAGTCGCGTGCACGCGACTTCAACTTTCAGCCAAGAATTGCACCAGGAACTGTACATACACCCAGCCGTAAACTTGCGATCCCATTTGAACCTCAGTAACGTGACGTATACAACCTTATTACGTGTAGTGCAATGCAGTGGGGTGAGTGGGCGCTACGCAGACAAAACAAAGGTTCAAGGACTAAGTTAATGACAAAGTTTTTCCAGTCAGCTGATGAGATATAAGGTGTCGATATGAGCTCTTGACCTAAAACTAAACAACAGCTGATATCGGACCAGATCAGTTCGTAGTGGTAGTACAGTATCTAACCCTCTGTCTCTCTGGAGCAACAAGTCTGCACTAGAAGCGCCCCATAACACAGTATACCTATATTTTCGCAAATTTTGTGTATTCGGAAACATTTGACGCCGTCAGTGTCCCGCAAAGTATAAACACTTAACAACAAACTGAAGCGCTAGAAAGATTCCAGCGATTCCATAACAGTGAGATATAATTTCAGCTTCTCGTACACGACTCAGCCTTGTGTTCGAGAATTCAGCGATAAGGGTATGGTATAACATTCCTTCGGTTAAAACTTCGTGGAATTTTGCACAAGACGTGTGCCTTGAGGGCTGCCGCCGTGTATGTACCTGGCATTAACCTCGCTCGTTTTAACAACCTTTGGTATAGCAGAAAGTGGGACCGACACCAGCAAAATAAAGTGCATTACATTGCAAGCATGAGAAAAGAAAAATCACCGCAATAACGCGAATATCACGCATGCATCATATGTAAAACCAAACCAGTCGTTCAGATCAAGGAAAATAAGGAATCGCATTTCCTTCAATCTCCATTTTAGGCGGCCTATTGCAAGCACAGTACAGTAGGCATGTATGGCAAATAAAAGGGTCTGGCAAGTTTCCGACCTTATGTAAGCGCATGCATGGCTATAAACTTCTGGCTTTACCGGCAAGGCCTACTTCAAGCAGCGGTGATGCATATCTTGGCCACGACACCAAACCTGGGGAGACAAGACAAGTTCAAAAAGCAAGCTTGTTTCGTGAACGAACGTCATACGACATCATTATGACACTGCCCCGGAAGACACGACAACGAAAAAAAACCGGTTATTTGCGCACTACTTGCACTCAAGATACCGGTTAAGAACGTTCCAGCCCGTAATGCAGCTAAAACGATCTCGCCGAAAGCATCTATCAGCTGACCAGTGGAAGACCAGACAAAACATATGTAAGCGCAAGTGAAGAAAATAGCACACCCCATTTTTGGATGTTGTCACAACGAAGCTGCTGCAAGCAAAGTTTCAGAGCAGCACATAACGTGAGAATTGTTGCACATGCATCATCTGCAGGCCAACATTGCAGACAAGATTATGGAAATGGAAAGCAAGAACAGAAATATCGCACGAATAACATTTCAAAAACTGGCGCTCACTCAAAACAAACAGCAATTTACAACATACATTCGATATTAGCTCGAAACAAAGGACGTACCGTACCAATGCGATATTGAAGCCACATTTAGCGCAATCGCTTCTGCTGCTGTAGCTCGTGTGCGGCTTGTGGCTAACTGACTTTATTTACGGCTGCCAGAAATACGCTCGTTCTCTTCTAAATATCGCTCACAATGACGACACCCCAACAGAAGCACAATTAGATTTCAAACCACCCGCACATTTCAACCGAAACGGTGCCAAATTTCGCTTTCCATGCTATTTTAGTTGTAGACCATGTGACTGAGCAATGCAAATAGTAAAGCAGTGGCTTGAGTTACATACTGGTTCTTTCGCGAGCTTCAGCAGGAACGATTACCACAAGAAGCCAATTGCGAGCAAACCAACCACGCTTATACGCTTGTACCCGCACGAGCATTGGAATGCAATCCACTACAACAAATACCAACAACGCCAACGCCGAAGCAAGTCAAACACAAATCATACAATACGCCATTTTGGGTGTCTTGTGTTCCTTGGTGTTATGCATGACCATGGTATTTGCAGAAGAAAATATAGTGAAAGTCGATTCGGGTCATTTCTTTCTGGCTGACTGGACCCGGCCTTTGAATTTCGTACAATACAAGCCTTGTGTGATGGAATAGTATGTGAGCGCTCGATTCACAATAAAACGGAATGCGGAAGGTACTGTTTGCAGCGCAACATTTGTTATGATTCCGTAAGCTGTACGATTTCATGCGCTTGCCTTGCAATCAAACTTGCTTCTCACGATTTGTTTGGCTGACGGCTGACCTCTTGAAAATGTAAAAAAACTTGTTTTCGTAAACATCGACAGATTTGATACAGTTGCACCCTGAATAGACCTTCATTCGCAGACACTGTCTGCCCATTCCATTTTTTCCAACATGAGAAATATAAAGAACGAAGTTAAGTAAAACCCGTGCACTAGAAAGTTGAATAACATGGATATGATCCCCGTCCGTCGCAATCAAAAAACGAAGAACAAACCACCCGGACTGCGATGTATACTTTGCTTCATAAGCAATCAAGACCCCGACGGGGACGATTTTCGCATATGCATCTTTGGTCTGAGTCTGAGGAATCTTGGAGGGAGAAGCTTGTAACGTTTCATCTCCAGATAAAAGTCGTATAAAACATACCAGCACACACACTTGCCGATCCCAAGAGCTGCCTGTATATTTTTAGTCCGTCCCAACCGGGTCGGGTTGAGTCTATCATAGCGCCAAGCTGCCGCCCCCCAATCGAAGCAAAGAAAAGAAAGATTGACAGTAACTAGTAACGTACAGTATATAGGTACACACACATGCGCACATGCCAGCACAGATCATGTGAGCTGAGGAACCAAGTACAAGTGCGACCAAACATTGTTACGAATGGGTGCCCCTCGTTTGAACGAAGGCCGAAAATAGTGCGTCCAGTTTAGCATACAATGTACTGTACGTCATTCTTGGTGAAGAAAATCAGTCAAGCTGAGCTGAGTAACCCAACAAAGTTGTGAGAAGCGAAAGAATCAGGACACACGCGCGTGCGAGAGCCAGCCAAGTTGACATATTGCAGTTCGCGGTTCAGCCCCGCCCCCCACACTCAGGATGGAGATAAGCCATTTTCTGTGCCCGAGTTCTTGTTCGAATACAATAATGCGCGAACTTATGTAAATGCTCGAAACCGACTTATACTCTCAGGTCTCAAGCTTGTCGGAAATTTACTTCACTTGTAAAACGTCAAAAACTGCGTGAGCTCAATGAAATTTAGCCAAATTATTATCGCAACAATCAGGAACAAAAAGAAGCACAAGCTTGTTCCAAGTGGGAGGAACCTATTCCCACACGATAAATGCCAGTTGAAGGTCAGAGGCATGGCATGAGGCTAAAAGAAGCGTACATTACGCGGATCGGTAGCGCAAAACCTGAGGCAAAATAGATGCAAGATTTATGGAGGTCAGTACAATTCTGGTCGGTGGAACGGTCTATCGCCAAAGAGCCAAGATGAATAAACAAGGGAAAAACAGGCTATATCATACGCGAAATCAATAATTATCGAAAAAAAAACATGAATATTTTCACAAAATCAAGCTCAGCCCTGATGATGGCCGAGGCCCGTGTGGGCAGCACAGCTCACAGCACCACAATCACTCTAGCGTTTAAAAAATCACGCCAGCCTTGGTCACCTCACCTCCATCGGCAAAAAATACAATAAAATACAAAATGGCCGTAAAAACTGTGTCCAAAATACTGTACGTCAAATAAAGATCAGAACCGAAAACCAGCATGGCATGAAATGAACTGAACACAAAACCTGTCAGTATCGGCAAATATGCCCAAGAATTATCAAAAAACCGTTTTGGACAATGCTGAACCTCCATACCAACCTGCAGGTCATTTTGGGCTGGCTAGATAACAATGTTTTTGTCTGGGAAAGCCGATGACTGATAGGAAAGTGTGGTAGGCAAAAGCCGTTACATGGTTGAATACGGAACAGGCCACAGCTAAGCGGAGAATTGGGAAACAACTCATTCGTTATAAACCGGCAGGGCCAAACAACAAATCCTAAATATAGCGACCAATCACACATACATTCGGGCCGATACCATGCATGTATCAGTTTGCAGTTATAAAGTGCCTGTCACGTGTTTTCACCCGATTCCACACATAATAAAAACATTAAAATTTTCACCTAAAACCTAACCTCTTGAGGTATACCAAACCCACCCAGACCATGGGTTCTGGTACGGTAGGTATCCCCCTCTCTGAGGCCGGTACAGTGGGTATCCCCTTCCAGATTACCTCCAAAACTGACCAGCAAGGGCGAACTCTAACACAACAAAACACATAAAGGACGTCCACGTTTGAATTAAGAGTTATACTTGTTGCCCTTTTATCGAACAGCTCCAGGAGAGCAAATTATTTTATTTTGAAAAAAATGAAAACCCAGAAAAACGAATATGAATGAACATTGCAGCACAGCTGGTGGCAGGAACTCACAATTAAGACTACAAAAAGAAATAAGGGAAAGGGATGACAAATCAGCCCCTATTTTACGAAAAAAGACACAAAAACCTTACCTTTGGTCAGCAGATCAAAGCAGAATTCGAAAAACAACATTACGAATACCAAGGTTGTTGTGGGAAACATGCAACTAATGACAACAGAGCTGGCAATAATTTGGTGCAGCAGCCTATGCTGCAGCAAGTGGGAAGTGCAATTATATGGTATGTACCTTGCTCCCAGAAAAGACACGAGGCACTAAAACTCAGAGGTTTGACTTCCTTCCTGCAAGTAATAAGTCTCTCTCTGTCTCTTTCGCTGGCAATAATTTTCTGCCTTTTCTTCAACGCACGCCCACGCACATCGACACAGTGAAATGTGAATAGAACTAACTTTGGTAAAAAAACTTGTTTTTTGTTGTCCAACGGATATCAACACTCTGTGGATGAAAAAACATGAGCTGCTCAATTTTGTTCAGGTGTCGTTGTCGTTCTCAATTACGCGACAGAACGTGATTCGAGTTCAAATAGAGTCACGTAAACAAGTGACGTTGGGACAGACATGTTAGGTGGGAGGTAAGACCGAGACGGCGTGTGATGAGCGAAAATAAGATGCTGCCGTTACCACAAACAGATGGACGAAATAAATGGCAGTATTGTCAATCGGGTGTAAACATCGGTCAAGAGTCGCGAACAAATAGCGACACGAAATAAGCGCATGATTAATGTCGCGAGGCACGAAGCATTAGAATTTCAAGACTAAATTCCCAAAAAGAAACAATAATAATAGGGAATACGACCTTTCGACAATCGTTCCTTGATTTCAGCCACCAAGCTCGATGTCACTTCACTCGGATCGCTGTTGGCGCGATATCGAAAATGCACCGTTTCCGTCACTTCAGCCAGAATTGGCGTGATATTGCCCTCTGTCGATGTTTCAATTGATTGCGGTTCTGAAAAGTTTGACCATCCTCGTGATGATTTGGCTCTGCGAGCTATATCAGTACCCCCTTTAAAAAATAGTCCAAAATAATTTCCATTATCGTTGCTAAGAATCTGTGACAAGAATCGAGCTTGATGTGATGTGGCAGTTGAGTTTAGCACGAACGAATTATTGATTTCCCATTCTGCTCCCTTAATTTGATTTGTGATAAACAAACGAGAAGTTGTCACTGAACGAAGCCAGACAGAGGACAGTGCAAGGAGTAAACGGGATTTTGCTAAATTTCGTTGCTTCATTATGGAGATAGCAAAACACAGTGACTGACTTTAGGGGCGTACCAAGGGGACGCGCAGGGGTACGCAGCGCCCACTTGGTCCAGTCCAAAGAAGAAACAAAGGACCCAAATTGTGTCACTTTCATAGTGATACTGTTGAAATGCTAAAAAAATCGTGCGTTTCGCACGTTGGATGGGCATGTTTGTAGTGAATTCCGACTGTTAAAACTTTCTAGGTGTTTAAAAATTTCGTGCGTTACGCGCGCCTTCATCTTCCACATTGTCGAACAAGTGGTAGATAAAAATGAGTTTTCAATGGAGAGACGAACACCAGACAGTGTAGTTCTGGTCCGGAGGGGGAGATAGCGGACCCCCCGTTTTTTCGGAGGGGCAGATAGTGTACCCCCGAGGGGGAAGTGGGGAGGCTCAATTTCAGGAAAAAGTCACTTTTTGAAGTAGAAAATTTCACTGTTTTTACCCCTTTTTGGAAAAATCTTCATAAAGAGGGTATTTTGGCGACTTTTGTCAACATTGATCTAAAAATCACACATTTTAGGCCTAAAAATGCCCCTTTTAGGCCTAAAAATGCCTATTTTGGGCAAAAATTGGGGGAGATAGTGTACCCGGAGGGGGAGATAGCGGGATAGTGTACCACCCAGTGTAGTACCTGGTCCTCCCCTCGGGTACGCTATCTCCCCCTCAGGTGGTACACTATCCCCCTATCTCCCCCAATTTTTGCCTAAAATAGCTATTTTTAGGCCTAAAATGGGCATTTTGAGCCTAAAATGTGTGATTTTGGGGGTCAATCTTCTCAAAAGTCGCCAAAATACCCTTTTTATGAGGAATTTTTTTCAAAAAGGGGTAAAAATAGGTCAAACTTTCTTCCTCAAAAAGTGACTTTTTCCTGAATTTGGGTCTTCCCCCACCTCGCAGGTACGTTTCTCCCCCTCCGAAAAAAAACGGAGGGTCCGCCATCTCCCCTCCGGACCAGGAACTACACTGGTAGCACCTGAGGGCAGTGTAGTTCCTGGTCCGGAGGAGGAGATAGCGGACCCCCCGTTTTTTCGGAGGGGGAGATAGTGTACCCCGAGGGGGAAGGGGGGGAAGACCCAAATTCGGGAAAAGTCACTTTTTGAGGAAGAAAATTTGACGCATTTTTGCCCCCTTTTTGGAAAAAATTCTTCATAAAAAGGGTATTTTGGCGACTTTTGAGAACATTGACCTGCAAATCACACGCTTTAGGCCTAAAAATGCCCATTTTAGGCCTAAAAATGGCCATTTTAGGCAAAAATTGGGGGAGATAGTGTACCCGGAGGGGATATAGGGGGATAGTGTAGCAGTGTTGGAGGTACTCTGGAGGGGGGATACCTACTGTACCGGGCTCGGAGAGGGGGGATACCTACTGTACCAGAGCCGACGGCCTGGTGGGGGTTATGTACCTAGGGGGGTTTGGGGGGGTTAGGTTATGGGGTGAAAATTTTTAATGTGTTTATTATGTGTGGAATCGTGTGAAAACGTAGTATTTGCGCGCATAGCGCGCGAGTTTTGGGTAATTTGAGGCAAAAACCACTGATTTTACACTAATTTTGGCCATTTTGGTCAAAAATTGGCACTTTTGAGGCAAAATCGGGGGGGATACCTACGGGCCCGGGGTGAAACTCGGGGGGGGGATACCTACTGTACCATGCCAAACATCGGGGGGGATACCTACTGTACCAGGCGAGGGGGGATACCTACTGTACTGGGGGGGGCTACCCCCCCCAAACCGCCCCCCACCTCCAACACTGTAGTGTACCACCCGAGGGGGGAGATAGCGTACTCGAGGGGGGGACCGCACCCTCCCCCCAGGAACTACACTGCCAGAGGGGGAGATAGCGCACCCGAGAGGGACCCCCTTCCCCCCAAGGAACTACACTGACACCAGATAAAAATGATTTTTTTTCAAACATAGCCCACTCCCCCGAGCCCCCCCCCCAATTGGGCCCTAGATACGCCCGTTACTTGGAAAAGTACGCAGTGATATTTTCCATCCAGACACATGGACATAAACGATCTCTTTCCAAACATGAATGAATAAATGACATTTTAAGGCTTCGAAACAACGAATAAAACCACCAATCCACGAACCAATCAAAACTAACCATCCGCAGAGCACGGCAAATCAGCCAGATTCGATTGCTTATACGCGACCGTATCCGTCATACTTATTATTGCACACAGGTTGATTTGGTCGGCGTGAATAATTATTGAATCTTGACGATCGAGGTCTGATCAGCGTTGGAAGACCATTTTATTGCGCACTGTACTGTCCCCCCGTCAGGAGGACAAGTATGAGGCAATCAATTGAACAGAATCTGGAAAATAAATGGGAAAGATGCCGGTAAGCCGATGGTGAATTGTGGATGGGATTGGGCTTCTGGTAAAAAAGTTCATTTAGCATGTTAAAAGTAAGCTTCTGCTCAGATGATTTAATCGGCTGCCCTTGAGAGATTGCACGTCAGAAGAACCACACCGCCAATGGTGTAGCAGGGGGGGGGGGGGGGGGGATCCCCCTAGGTACAGTAGGTGGCAGGCCCATGTGTGGGAGGTATGATGCGGCGTTGGGACCGGAAGCACGGTGGTTTAAAAAAAAATTGTTTAATAAAAAAATTAAAAAAAATTTTTTTTTGAAACCCAGATTTTGCTTTTTTAATAGAAAAAGTTGCCCAACATGGGCTGAAATGACCAAAAAATGGCCTTTTTCGAGGCAAAAAATTGGCACTTTTTTCCGTGGACGGGAAAATTTTTCCAAAATCGCGCCTGCGGCCCCTGTATGTCCTCAAATCCGTACAGGGATGCGCGGGGACGGTCTTTTATAGTGATGTGGCTCCGATAATGTCCTACTGCATGCAGTGTTGGAGGTATTCTGGAGGGGGGATACCTACTGTACGGCGGCCTTCAACAACATGCGGGTTGCGGGCTCCGGGCCACATCGGCCCGCAACCCGCACTGTGCATTGTGAAGACACAGGAAATGCGGGTTGCGGGTCGCGGATTGGGGGGCGAGCCCCGCCCGCAACCCGCAACCCGCACGCAGAGTGTCCTTCACATAGCAGCGTGCGGGTTGCGGGTTGCGGGCCAAATCGGCCCGCAACCCGCATTTTCTCGATTAGAACTGATCCCTATTTTTTTGCGGGTTTGGGTCCTCAGCGCATGCTCGGATGGTTGATTTTTGTTGACCCATTGCTCAGAGAGCACAAGTTTTCGACTCTCTATGTGTTTTCGATGTTGCAGAATTCCAAGAACAGTGTGCCAAGCATAACACGCTTATCTTTATTTGCGCAATCAATTTGCGTGCTAAATTTGTACAGGTTTCTTCAGAAACTTTCGTGCTCAGTTTTCCAAACAACTGAAAACAACGAGAATCTGCAATCCCATTGTGTCCAAAACGGAGTGCACGTGTTTATACTGTATGTATAAGTCGGTAGCGGTAAATGTTTGCGAAATGCACAGACGAAATTTCTTCAAGGTTTGATACTTCCTCATGTTTTGAAAATTTTTATCACCACTTAAACTTCGGTGGTCTCCAGACAAGGACAATCTCATCGGTATTTGTTGGTCGTCTTAAAATCAGTACACGATACTAAAACTCAGACTCAAAATTGGTCGCACAATGACCACATAAGAATTCATGAAATCATTCCTGATTTTCACATTCAGTCACTCTTAACCGCTGTGCTATTTGTGACTCTCACAAAACATTTTCACCTGAAAATAATCCAGAAGAGCACCTACATACATTGCTGCGGGTCTGAAACATTTTGTAGACTGCATGCCTTGTGTGCGATCGCGCAACGCAACGTCACTGCCCTGTCACTTTCCTGCTTCACGATTCAGGAAAAAAATTTGACCGCTTTTTGTAAACTTTTTGTGCGACC